>JAQFYD010001958.1:0-10741 GCA_034694225.1 Bourletiella hortensis
TTGCTATGGTTACTAAGGTGTAGCTTACAGTTGTTCAAACAACTTCTAATTTTCTTCACAAAATAGGAAATTCGTGCCATTCAAATTTTACAAAATTTTCTGGAGCAAAGCGACTCCCAAAATCGTGCTTTTTGCACTGTAACTTGTTCATTCTTCAAACGCTCTCCTCATTCGTCTCTTCTACTTTCTTCCCATTAATTATCATCCTTTCCACTCTCTCGTCTAATTAACAAGAAATTATCTACTTTCACCGTCTATTCTCCTCCATCAAGTCCCAAAGGGCCTTTCCCTCCCTGAACAGTCCTCTTTTGTAGCCATTATTGTCATTGTGATGCCTGAAGGTGAAAGTGGCTCAGCTCCTGATTTTGTTTTCATTATCATTCGAAACAACAAAGAGCTGCTCTCTCTGCTAGCTGGACTTAAAGCCCGCAGCAAGTTCTGTCCAAATGGCCTCTTTTCGTCCACTACTGTAGCCATGACACCTGTCAGCTTCCATTACGAAACTTGCATTCACTCTTTCTTCCCTTTTTATTATGAAGCTGAAAGGAAAGTGTTTGAGGGCGATGATGTGATAGAGATGATGATGATGATGATTACTCCGAATTTATTTCCAGATAAGTCTCGTTGATTTGGCCGGGAGTGAACGGACGGGAAAGTCAGGCGTGTCTGCCAATACCTTGAGAGAGGCTAATGCTATAAATAAGTCCTTGTCCGCTTTTGGTGATGTCATCAATGCCCTCACCACGGACCAGTCCTTTGTGCCATACAGGTGAGCAAATGTATTTTCTATCCGTTCAATACTCGGAAGCTACCCAGCACAGGACACCAAGTCAGTTTGAATGAGGAAGACGCACACTGTTCATGATGATGGATTGTTCATTTTATTTCCTTCCCCGCACTTGATCATAGTCCTCATCATCCTCCTCACTCCTATTGTGAGGGGAACGAAGGCGGGCGGGGAAAATGATGGAATCATGTTTAACTTTTTCCATGTACAGGAACAACAAACTAACTCTGCTGATGCAGGACAGCATCGGGGGAAATGCCAAGACTCTCATGTTTGTCAACATATCGCCATCAAGCTTCAACTTGGAAGAGACAATCATTTCCCTCAGCTATGCCTCAAGAGTAAAACAAGTTACAAACTCTGTTACAAGGAACTCTGAGTCAAAGGAAATCGCTCGTCTCAAGAATGTGAGTACATGCACAAACAAAGAGACGCACGCCAAAGTAGAACTTTCTCTTTTCATCATTCCAGCGGGGACTTTCTCTCTCTCGCTCTGCACTTTCACTCATATCACTCCTGCCTCTCTCTCTCTCTCTCTCGCTCCCCCTTTGCAGAAGAAGAGGAGCAGAACTCCTAATGATTATCATTCTTGTACGCTTCCATGAATGTTTTACCAACTCTTCTTCCTCATGTGTTCCTCTTCTTTTTTCCGTCCAGATAATCAGTCGACTGAAACGTGGAGAAAGTTCTACCGCTACTGCTGAGGATGACATTTGATGGACAACCCGCATATGATGATGAGGATGTGAGCCGTCCAAATTTTAAATCAACCTCCAGCTATTATAACAACTTTCTATCTCTTGTACGACTTGCATGTACGGTCCTAATTATTATTTTCCACAAACGAAATAAATGCTCATATTTTTATACAGTTTCCCTAAACCATTCCTTTGCGCAGTTTACTTTTACGCAGTTAAATTCAGCAGAAAAATAAATATTTTTAGTTTTTACATGAATCATTGATTACTGAACAATATGTGACTACCAGCAGTGGGGCTAATGGCATTTGGAATGTGGCACTTACTTTTTTCTGCTTGTGATGAGCACCATCAAAGGTTGGGTGAAATGCGTGACGTTACTTTACACGCTTTGATGTATACCTAGCAGTTTGTGTACTGCTTCTGAAAGTTTCGTGCTAAATAATTACGACTATGCTTTACTTCGCACGATAAACAAACACTCGTTGGTTATTTCTCTTTCATGTCACCTTTTTGTGGTGGTGGTGGTGGTGGTGAGGAAACTACACAGCCCTGCAGGCCAACTTTCACGACCACCACTTTCTTTTCAACGTTACTGTTGTTAACAGGAAACTGCTCCGACCATCCGCCCTCCCATTCTGCTGCAATTTCAGGAGAACCGCAAAGCACAATTAATTCAGCAACTTGCCGCTTGCACCATCAAAATGAACGGCAAGAAAAGGGGTTGCTGGGTGGCGTGTCGCCTATAAAAGTAAAGAGGCAAAAATAATGGGGTGATTAATAGAAGCTGGAAAGAGTCTTCCCCGTGGCTTCACCTGCTTTCTTCTTCAATAGCTCAGTTGGTAGACCAGTCAATTGACTCGTCCAACTATAGACACATTTCCCCCTCCAACAAGTTGAAAAGTCATGGAGAGTTCTGCATGAGAATACTAATAGTAATAATAATAATTCTCCATGGGGAAAGTTTTCATAAAAGTGAGCAAAGCTACTGGAAACTTTTTCCTTGAATGAATGCTGAATCTGAGGCTGAGTGAGAGCACTCATGAGTTACTTAAGCTGCAAGTTATAAGAAGACGAATAAATAATTCAAGGACAAGGTTAAAGACTAAGATGGGAATCCTCTATGGACTCCCGTACCACTACAGCTACTTTTGTTTGAACGGTATGGTTGTATGTTGACTTATGTCTATTCCTTGCAACCCTGTGAGACCCTCCAACTCAGTTTGACTTAATACCTTTCAAGAGGAGAGGAACAAGTTGGGTTCTTTCCAAGCCAAGCAAGTAGTGCAGCTACAATCTCACAGATTAACGAGTCGCCTTGGAGACTTTCTTTCTTTTCTTTCTCCTCTTGCTCTGCTGCTCCTGCTGCTTGAACAATGTCGCATTTCCTTGGACACGAAATAACCCCGCAGCGCAAGTCTTGTTCAAATGAATGACTCTTGTGTCTAAGAAGCGCAAAGGAGAAAGAATGAGGAAAACAATGTCTGTTTGATGTGGCAATCAAATATTCCGCTGCTGCTGACGTAATTTCAAATGTTAATCAATAAGAATTTAAGCGGGACGTGCTGACGGGAATATCCTGGGAAGGTAATAACTATTTGGACCTCACGCAGAAACAGAGAGGACATGCATTCTTGGCTGTATTATAAATTCGCTCCATCATCATGGCCACCGCGTCCGTTACTCACTCAGAACCCGTAGAAAAGTTACGTCGCCTCTAGCTTTGTGTGCTCCAGTCATGTACCAAATTCCACTATTACGCAAGGCATCAGTGCGTGACCTTTTAGTGTCTGCAGGCGGGCTTAGCTATGTACTTATGATGTATGCATGTATGCACCATGTGTGTGATGTGAGAAGACGCAGAATTACATGCTTTTTTGGGTCAATTCCAAGAAGAAAGCCTAGAATTTTAATGGTTGACCAGTATTAGGCCAAAGAGTAGTAGGAAGCAGCGCGAGGATGGGTCCATCTACGTGGACTATGCCAACGACGACAGGATGGAGCCGCCGCTTTTTCTCCACTTTACTTTCATTTCCCGGGAGCAAACTTCACTGCTCGCAATATCGGAATAATGCACCAATGCATTAATTTTATGCCCTATTTCTCTCTCTCTCTCTCTTCTCTCTCATCCCAGATTCAGAGCTTTGGACCAGCCGGCCAGCTGTATTTCACACATATTCAGCCTTGTGAAAACCTGATTTATTTACCTACAATAATATTTCATTCCCAGAAATAATGAATACCAGGGTCATTCCCAACTTGCTCCTTCTTGTACACAGTGAGACTTGGAAAGTTAATCATGATATGCGAGCTCATATATGAAAGTCCTTATTTTACATTGAGGTAGCCAAGAGGATAGTTCTCGCAGTTTTAGCAAGAAATAATCTGGTTTGAGCGTAGTAGTTATGATGATGAGATTCTCAACTTTTGCACAAAAAGGGAGAAAGAAGGATTTGTGGGTTGGTTGGGGAGGGAAGAAGCGTTTGAAGGAAAGTTTAATGTGATCAAATTGAAAGATAAGATAAATGGTATTATTAAGTTTGTGGCTCTACTGATCTACTGCTGCTGGCTCCTCATCATGATGATGATGGTGGCAAGGAGAAGGATTGGATGAGATGCTGATGATGAATGTCTCAAGATTTCAAACGAGTTGTGGCATGTGACCTTCTTTATGGTTTTAGTGCTATTCACTCTCTCTCTCCCTCGTCTCTCCGTCCAGCAAGTCTTGCTTTCAATCAGCTGGTAAATTGACTTGAATTACAAATTACCGGCAAATAAAAAGTTTAGAAACTTTTCTCGTCAAGCCATTCGCTTGATAACTCATTCCATCCTTCCCTCCCTCCTGTCTCTTTTGTCCTCCATTTTCTATCTTAATCCCTTGGGGTCAATGGGGGCACCGAGGAAAGTTGGAGATGCGTTTTCCCCTTGCTTACCTCAAGTGATCCTACTCTTCTGCCGCCGTTGCGGACAGAAAACCACTATATGGTTTAAGCATCAGCGTAGGCAGTCCAAGGACCAGGTCGGTCGCAGCAGCAGTAAGGAAATCGAGTGAGCACTCCAGAATCTTCAGTATAAAAATCTACGCCACCACGTCCATTTTGTGTACACATGCCGCATTAAATGTGGAAACTGGCCAGAATTTTTCCTCAACATGTTTGGATTTAAAGGAGCAAAGGCAGCTGGATTGAGGACTGAATTGTTATGAAAGAAAATTCGGGACACAGCCACCACCATTATATTCTTCCTCCTCCGTAACGATGAATAAAACAAGAGTGGTTCTCATGATTGCCAACTTGACGCCTGTCCTTCCTTCCGTTTAACTGGATCGCTTTCACTTGAAAAGCAGCTGGGAGGAGAAAGAGTGGGAGCTTAGAAAGTTGTTGTCCCTGTGAGTGCTCTTAATTATTTCATTTCATTCCTTAAACTTGCCATACAAAAGAGAGAAAGAGAAGCTTGCTGCGGGTGGCTGTTTTTGTTAACAAAAATATCTGTGATGATATCTTGTGAGTGATATACGTAAGTACTCTAAGTAGTGACACCCACATGCAAAGTTAATAGTAGTGGTCTGGTTGCTTTTAACAGAGCAGAAGGGAAGAAAATGTGAAGAGGCGAAAGATGGCTAATGATGTAAAGCAAATATGGGCAGCATGAAAGGGAGTAATCTTGCCACAGACGAGGACAGAGTGGCAGCAGTAGCATCCATGATGTCATCGTCGTCTTCATCCCAGTCACATATTTTCCATATGCACTCAGTCCACATTATGCGGGTAGGGTAGCCACCATACCACTTACTTGCCTTATTACATTCCGCCAGAATAGACACTGAACTGAACAGACTCATGTCGGTCGTCATCCCAAGTCACTTTTCCCATCACTCAATAGCTCATGTAAATCTAATATCAATTCTAGGAAAGCCTCTCCACTTTCACCTTGAGCAACGAGCTACTATATGATGACTGCAGTAGCAAAAGAACACGGCCGGCTGTGTAGCCGAGCGGGGAAAGGCGCCATGCAACTTTCTCCAACTCTTCTTCTTTTTCTTCGTCACGATCTCCAAAGACCTTTGCTCTCTTCTTGCTCCTGCTGCATACACAAAGACACTTTCACATGGCTTTCAAATAAGGCAGCCACCTATTTCTTTTAGATTTTTTTCTCAAATATTTATTTTTTCGTAAAAACGGTAACGCCAAGTACACAACTTGTCGTCCTTTTTCGCCTGATGTACGTGGAGACGATTAGGAGAGTAGTAGCTATGTATAGAAACTATATTTATTTGCCTAAAAGATAGAATAATAATGGACCCAAGTGGCCTTGGCTATATCATCTTATATTCAGTCCAATATTTAACAAAGCTAGTGATAGTAAGTCCAGTTACTTTCTATTTTCATGGCCATGACGAGCTGGCTTAATCTCCTCTAAAGGGATTCCACGTGGCTATTACCTGCATGGGATTTTCCAAAAACCTTTCATGCTTGCGGATACAACAGTTAAAGTACGCTCTTACAAATGGGATTGCTTTGCGCGGTGAACCAAGTTGAGAAAAAAACTGAAGGAACAAAGTTTTCATAACAGGATTCTTTCGTACCGGGAAGATGATAATGGGCAGAGAAGAACAAGAAAAGATACACTAAATCCAGTTAGCTTCATATATTGTCTCATACGTTAAGAATTTTTAATTCCTTTGGCACATGTCAACGTGAATTTCCTTCACTTTTTTCATCCAATTTTTAATTCTCCGTCCCTATCCGAACATGAGCATAGACTAGAGAGAAAGTAGAAAGTTTTTGAAAATCAAAAGCAAACTTTTTCCTTCCATTAGCATGCAGGCAAAACATTGAAAGGTAGAAGGCATTCGGAATAGGATCATCAGCATCATGATTCCTCCTCTCAAGTTCTTAAAACTCTAGCAAAACCTTGACTCATGAGCTATTCATGATGACAATAGGATGATGAGAACCCTGTTTGCAAGGAAGAGGGAACAAGTTGAGACTTAGTGATCACATTTTTCAAATACTTTCGCTCCATTCTTTTTCCACAACTGCAGGGGCATGCTTCTTCCTGCACTGCATTCAACCTGCAATGCTTTCCGTTTGTGAGAAGTAGCGAGTGAATGCTTCAGCTGTCCACAGGCTATTTTCTAACTTTAAGTAGCCAAAATATTTTGTACAATTTTAAACTTTCTCCTATTATTAATTTATAAGTAAACTCGTCTAAGGAATCTCTCGAGGGGAATGAAGATTGTGAATGAAAAACGCCTGGGCTAACAGTAAGTACTGCAAGTTTTGAGTGCTCGAGCTGCTTGTTGTTGACGATGATGTTGCTGCTGAGCTATTCCAGCAGCGGACGTAGCATAGGGACCCTTCAGCCTTTTCATTTCATGTCGAGTGGCTGTCATAGGTACTTGAGCATGGTTCATCATTGGATGGTTGTAGTAATGCAGTTGATTTTGCAAGACCAATGTCCCCCCACCGCCACCGCCTCGCAGTTTCCCATGGTTAGCACGAGGGCTGTGATGGATTTGGTCGTCTCCCGTTCCTGTTTTTTGTTTAAATAATAAAAAACTTTATGCGCCACAGGAAATTGTATGCAAGTCCACAGCTGATTGCATCCTGCATTGTCTTTGCGCCAACGTTGGATGGGCTCTAAATGCTCTGCTTGAGCCATTGCATTCATTACTGACTAATGGAGGAGTTGGAGTTGAGCTGGAAACGTAGGGGAATGAGTGTAGAGGGCAGGTATTTAGGATATTGAGGAAAGTCACCTTACCAGAACGGGAGCGTGAGAAGGACTGACTGTATCTTCTAAACAGCGGCGGAGTTTCCCCACCAATGAAATCCCTTCGTCTTTGTGAGGCTCGACGGTGATGGTGGCAGAAGAAGAAATTGCGGACGACTTGTTGAATGTAGCTCCGAAATCGAGTGTTCATTAAATAGTAAATGATTGGATTCACCATGGAAGTGCTCATGGCAAGGAAGTAAAAGGAGAGGTAGAGGGAGCGGGCCCACTCCTGGTAAACAACGTCACGGTCGTAGGATTGATAGATAAAGTACAAGTGGTAAGGAGCCCACAGGATGGCAAATAGAAAGACAATCACAATGAACATCCGCACGACCTTAGATGCAGAAAAAAGACCCGTGTCACCCACCACCCTTCCTCGAAAGATCAAAGCCAAATCTATACGCATGGCAAGGACAAAATGAAATTACAAGACAGAGACTCCAAAAGCCTCCCGTTACCTTTCGTTTGGAAATCATAGCGTTGATCTGCCTCTCCGTCACCTCACCGATCTGGCGGTGGCCCCAAAGCTCTTTGGACATTGAGCCGTAGCAAATGGCCATGGCCGTCATGGGAATCACATACGTAAGAATGAGCAAGCAGATTGTGTAACTGAAAAGAGTAAATAGCCAAGCAAAACATAAAACTTGCTCAACGGGAACAAGTTCTCTTTCTCTTCCTCACACCGCATTACCCATCATGGCACCAGTATTTCTCGCAGGCGAAACGCCACACAATTTTAGTAATCTTTCCTTCATTTCCAAATGAAAAATATCACTACAGAGGTGTCACATTAAGCGGAGACCACATCAAGACTGACGTCATGATCAATGAGTTGCGCAATGAGCAAGGACTGGGAAGGAGAGAGAGGGCTTTTAGGGGGAACAAGATTGCAATTATTACAAGTTGCTTGTGGTTGTGGTTCTTACGCAAAATCGATGCTGGATTCGTTGGGATTCCCGTCCGGCCACTGGAGAAAGCACTGAGTAGAGCCATCCTTGTAGGTCTGGGTCGTTGAGTAAAGTAGGACTGGAAGGGCAAGGACTGCGCTGCAAACCCAAATGGCCACAATGGCTCTCCAGGCTGACCCTTTGGACATTCTTGGATGCAAAGGCCTCACGATTGCCATGTAACTGTCAATCAACAAACAAATGCTACAAAATCTGCACCAATTTTAACTCAAGTCTTCTTCGCCTTTTCCAGTCGCACCCCTGTAAATTCCTACAGAGTTCCGCAGCAGCAACTTAGATTAAGACCGTTAGGAAACTCAATGGGAAACCGGCTTCGCATTTAGCCCGTAATAGAAACAATTCAGGCGTGAAATGGTGAACGTAGAGCACACAGTTTATCTTATCGTCATCCCCTAGAGGCTAGATGATCCGTGGAATTTTTTAGCTAATGTTGAATCAAACTAAAATATGTATGGATTCTTTGACTGATCCATTCTTTGTTGCATGACTGGAAGTTTCCGTATTTACTTTTCCTACACTCTCCCTCCCCTCTCTCTGTGTTTACCATTTGAGTACGTGTAATGTTAGCGGGAGTGGGTCTGAAAGTTTAATGGACAGGTAGGTAGGTGGAACTGCGCGGGGAAAGTTTTCCTGGCTATCATTCACAGTAGTAATAGTAACATCCATCTTGGTCCCTATGTTACTCACAAGTATAGCTTTACAAGGGTTAATAGTAGCTGACTGACTTGGCTGTCCGCCGTTGGAAAAAGCTTTGTGTGCAAATGCAAATTCATGCGGATAAAATATTCAACAAGAGCAGTCTAGTTGAGCTGGAACTCTTCTTACCGGTCGATGGAGATGGCTGTCATAGTGAAGACGCAAGATGCGACGGTGAAATTGGCCACGAAATTGTTGACAATGCATAAAATGTTCCCGAATATCCAGTCACTGTGGCAAAGGGAAACATTCACATAGAGTGTCAATATCACCGGAAACACAAACCATTTTCTCCCGTCCGTCAGCATTTATTTCTGAATGCCAGGCAGCCAAAGCGTGCAATATTCATCATTTTGGTTCGCCCATCCCATCAGTAGGGCGGGAATGACGAGGAAAGAAATGAGTAATAGAGAGGCAAAACTTACTGGAGGAGCATGTAGACAGAGTTTGGAGCTCCGTTCAGGGAAGCCATGGTCAAGTCAGCAATGGCCAGATTCAGAAGGAAATAATTCGTTACTGTGCGCATTCTTCGGTGAGCTGTAAAAAGTATGAACGTCCAGTAATTAAATGAGAGCACATGTAGCCAAGTCAGCTGTTGCTCCTCCATCATCGTCCTTAGTTTGCCATAAGTACCCTTTACTTTCACTCTAACAGTTTACCATTTCTAACACGTAACTTTATACGGAGAAAGTTGGGCGCTCGTCGGTCATGGACTTGAATAAATATTTCAAAAGTATTTTCCAAGTATTGAGCAATTATTATTCAAAATCTACGCCGAGGCGTCCATTTTCGTACGCGTGCATGCGGCTGTACGAAATGAGGAGGCTCACATGAAGGCTAAATGGCAAAGTAATATTGAAAACAACTGATGCTAAGTCTTTTTGGGTAACTCCTTGAGGCGAAATAAAAAGCGTGGGTGGCTATTGCTGCACTAAAATAAACGCTGACATGCCACTCAAAGTTTAAATACTTATTCCCTTTTTCTCTCACATGAAATATCCCTTCACTGCGAAACACGCCGTTATTATGGCTGATAAATAAAGCTCCTGCTCCCGTTCGCTTATTGTTTTCTTTGAATATAAAAATCTGCTCATGTATCGTGGAAAAATCTGGCCCTGCAGCAATAATGCAGCAAAATGAGGAGCAGCGGGGACGACGGCACCCACTGAAAATAATAATTTACTTTTCCCTTTATGCGGAATCACGTAGATTTTTCTGCAGTTGTTGCACGAAACAAAGTTACACTCGCTTCTCGGAAAATTCCTGCTTAGAATTTTAAAGGCTAAGAGAACCAGAGTTGTTGGTCTCTTCATCTGATGAGTATAGCTGCTGCACATGCATAGCTTTCCCCAGAGCTTGAGCTATTGCTCCTAATACATACTGGAGAAAGTACGAGTGCTAAGGGACCATAGTGTGGAGCAAGCGGTGTTAAGTTGGACAGGGTAGAAGGGAGACAGAAAAGAAGGGCTTACCGAGGACGATCCATATGACGACGACATTTCCGAGACAGGCGAGGGACAGCATGGTGGAGAACATGACGGTCCAAAAAATTTGCATCATTGAGTGGTTAAAAAGGGTTGAATTAAGATCAGTCGATGCCGTCCCAGCGCTCCCGAAACCATTGCTACTGCTGCTCCCAGTCCCATTCAAGTCTTCTGATGAAAGGAGATGAATCCCGTGTAGTGTTGTTGGTTCTAAATGATGACCGTACAATAAGTCCGTTCCCATGCTTCCTCCTCCGACACTTTGGGCTTTGGACATGGAGGATGATGATGATGAGATTGGAGATCTTTGGATGAGTTCTATTAAGTCTA
>JAQFYD010001959.1:0-10740 GCA_034694225.1 Bourletiella hortensis
CTTTGTACGCTCTATATGAACTACAAGAGTTTTAATCAGTATGGCGGTGGAGCCGGAGGAGATGGGAATATCTTGACGTCGTCTGCAATCAAGAATGCTGGTGATTCGGCTGGGAATGTGGATCGACTAGAGCTTTGAACAGCATTTCTTCTTCTAATGTCCTATAGTCATGCCCATTAATTGATGACTTTTAATTATGATTAAACTATTAATTTGTAAATTATTTTTTAACCATTAATAAACCAACTGTGAGTGTCACGGAGATGCTTGTAATCAGCATAAGAGAGAACTTGTCAGCGCGGCAGTGTTAAGAGAGACGGGAATTGTTTAGGATTGCTTGCTTTGATGAAATTTAGCTCAAATCAACCTTCAAATCCGACCTGTGGAGAACCCAATAAAGGTGAAAATCATGCTGGATTTTGCCATGTTCTGAAGCAGTAGGAGAGCAAAGTATGAAGGACGTCTCTCCCACAGTTTCCACCAGCAATTTTCCCCAAGGATCTTTAGAAGCGTACATAAATGCACGTTTTCACCAATGTGACTCACAGAGTATGCTCATAGTAGAACCTTGTGTGGGCAATCACATAAAAGGTTAGCGGTGATAGTGGTAGTGAGCTTGGTGAAGTATCTGTAGTGATCATATGATGATGAAGGCAGTTGAAAGGAGCAATAATGAATTTCTTCGGAATCACCAGCGCGTTACCCACTCAGCCGCAGTCAGGAGGTTTCCATGGAAAAAAATTATGAATTTTACATAAAAGTACCAATTTAACCAAGGCCTTTTCGTAGAATTTTGTAAAGATAGAGATTGTAGCTTCCTGTAAATAAGTCCTTGTTGTTATTGTCAGCAAGGATAATAATAATTCAAAGGCATATATAACTAAATAACTACTGGAACTGAAAAATAAGTGCAGCTATCAACATCATTATCAACATGATGACAACTTCTTATTTCCCTTCCTTCAAATAGCCTTGTTACCTTTGAGACCCCCACTAATGATCTCTTATTGTATATTGAATTTCGCTATTTCATTTCTTCCGTCCGTCCGCTCGCTCGTGTAAAAGAAACTTTTGTCCCCTACGAAGATCATCACCATGTAGTCAACTACAGCCTTACAAACTTCCGACCGACTTAATGGAATCTGTATTTGAACAGTAAATTTTCAATCTATTCAGATCAGTAGGGAAAGCTTGGGAATAAAAAGCTTTATTATAGCGTTTCTTGGGAGTTTCCATCATTGAAGTTTTTATTCAGCTCGGGCCGAAGCGAACAACAAAATTCTATCAGAGTTGCTGTTCTTGCTGCTGTAGGCATGTAAAGAAAGGTTCCAGTTTCTATGGACAACAATCAAACTTTCCATGAAGTAGGAGATGCTAGTTCAAACTTGTTATTAGCCAAACGACAAAGGGCAAGCAAGCACGTATTGCATGTAAGCTTCAGGCACATGACTTATGTGTCTGTCTCACTGACCCCATAATATACGTTTAGAGTAAGAAACGTTTGTATTGCAAACAGCTCATTTTAGGTACCCAGACCGTAGACAGATGAACGATGAAAGGTAAAAATGTCAAGGAACTTTGGGAAAGGAAACGTTCGTCTGCAAATGGCCCTACGAAATCTTGTCGTCCTCATGCCTATTTACTATTATAAACAGGCTAATCCAGGTACGATTCATTCCTGAATGAATTAGCAGTTGTTGAACTAATTTGGGTTCACAATAAAATGCTACACATACGTTCATTTTGCAAAAGTATTCCAAATAGCTATTGGTTTCTTTCCACATATTCGTAAAGGTTCTGCAGCATGACTCTCGCTAAATTAAATTGACCGTGCAGCCAGAGGTGTCCATCAAAGTTGGCACTTTTACATGAGGAAAGTATGGAAAAGTACTAAGCATTACAAGCAACAACTACTTCATTCTGACATTTTTCTAAGGGATTCCTCCGCTCCTATCTAATCTCAGCTTACAGCAGTCACTGGACACATTACAGATGAAGGAAACACACACGAGAGATGTCACACGACAATTTCTTGTCTCCATGGACAATTCTTTCAGAAGCCTGAACTCAAGCCTTAAACTCAAGAAGCTCATTCATGCTTACAATCATTCCATCATCAACAAGCACGTAGACAATTCACGAAACTTCTCTTCTAATCTCATTCCACTGGCTATGCGGATGGCCATCATTGCAAAACCAGAAGATCTATGCAAGCATAACTTTCGTAGTAATGGAAGCTTGATGTATCGAAGGATGGAAAAATCTTGAGGACTTTCAATAGTAACAACGTAATCTTCTTACCATATAGTAATTGCTCCAATGTTACAAAATGTATGGTAAGAATTGAAACAAGCATCTCGATAAAATTTAAACCACCAATTCCAGGTATTTCTCTCATGATCGATTGCTCCAAAGTTTTTTTTATTCTAGCCATTCTTAAGAAATGGCATTTTTTTTAAAGTCACCTCAAGCATTTATGCGGCGCCTCGTAGTCACCACGGCAGCAGGAAGTTTGAGGGTGATTTATTGATGCTGAAGGGCAAAGTGCAATGTATTGCGGTTTGCTAGCGTAAGCAGCAGCGCATTTATTTTTCTGCGGTGTGCAAAAAAAATAATATTAAAAATAAACTGCCAAGTAAACAAATGGTAACATATTCATCCTGCTTGGTTTCAATGCATTATAGCGTTTGATACTTTATGTATCTCAAGTTGGAAAGCAGCGCTTGCTTACTGCACCAATAATATTCTCTGACGTTTTGAAGGCGTGTAGGATTTACACGCACGAGCATATAATAATTAATCAGAGAAGTGAGCAAGCATATAAAGGGCAATGTTCGACTTTGCATCAATATCCCATTACTCCTACATATTATGACTATGTAATCAATAGTATTTCACACACGTAGCTTGAACAAAAGTTCATCCAAGATTATAGACCTGCACCATCATGATATTATTAATACAGCGGTGACCCACAGGGTTTGCTTTGCCATAAGATAACATAGAGAATCTTGAGGTTTCATAATGAAATCCCAACAGTTTTTAAATTTAGGTATCCATCCGTGTTAAGGAGGGAATAAGGATCGTCTTCTAACCTCAACATAGCCATAATTCTAATCTCGTTCTTCTTCTTCTTCCTCTTCTTCACTTTCCTCATAATTTTAGATTGGAATAAGACCACCAATAATGGCCATGGTCAAGAGGCCATAGAGGAATCCAAAAATTGATTACAATTTATAGTGCCATCGCCATTATAATAAGCTCAAGTAAAAGGAGATGCATAGACAGAGAGAGAGAGAAGGTTAACCGCCGAGTTTAACATTACAATATAATATGCAGATGGGATTTGATTGGTGAGAAGGATGCGGCTCATGACGCTGATGGTGGTTGTCCCATTGCCATGACCTGGCTTACATTGCTGGTTGTAGTAGTCGTAGTATCAAAGCCTCATAATGTTCTTTATGGTTACACAGACACACACAGAGGAGAAGAAGAGATCAAGCACAGCCTGCATGGCTGCTTTTCCTAACTTGCCTTATGCCTTTTCATCATTTAATTATGCAATTTTTAAACAAGAACGACCATCTAATGCTCATGTGCTTCGTGATTATATTCACGTTTACATGATGATGACCATCATGATGGTGGTGGTAACACTCGCTCTTCTGTTATAACTTTTAAAAATTTTCAGAGCAAAGGTTAATGCATCCTGCGAGTAGTGCAGTTTATGTCGAAAAGGACTCATCCGAACAACCTGATACATCAAAAAATTTATGCATTAAGGACCAGGGTGTATTAGTGCAATTTTAACGATTAGTTATAGAGCTATTTAGTCATACAGGACGAGCTCGTATAGCATTATTATTATCAGTTGTAACATATCATGTAGCCTACTCTACTTAAACCTGCATCATAAACGGATCCATCCCTCATATTATAGACAAGTAACATATACATTTTAGCAATGTAATCAAAAGAGTACTTGCAGTACATGTGATGACGAGGTTAGCTACTGATAAGTAATTCTTATGACAGTGCATGCTGAAGCAGTTGATTGCACTGCTCATTTGATAATAATTAGCAGCAGCAGGAGTCGTCCCACAGCTCTAGATTTTTCCCGTGCAGCAACCAATCTGGTAGGTTACATTGCATTATAACTCCTACTGAGTGGGGGCATGGATACAGAAAAACGAGTGGAAAAAATTCACATTGTTTTCTAGTATACCGAAGGAAACATTAATTCTATTAAATTGCCACTAAAATACATGCACTGCCACCAATATAAGCTGCTACTGTAAAACCCCGCCGAGTTTGCCATTACTGCACATACGGAATGATACAGTTCTCATTGTTTAATAATGTGCCCTACAATAAAAAATAATAGGCGAATATCATATCCTTCCCTGAGAATGCACTACTGACCCCAGAATTTGTCCTGTCTGCTTTTTGTTGCTGTTACTGCTGCTGTTGCTATGCAGTGATACTAAAGACTGAAAAACGATGCTAATAAAATGTCGCAGGAGTCTAAACAGCAGGAGACAATGGATGCAGGGAACCATGCAAGATTTGATAATTTACATAATGCACTTTCAGTACAAAATCTTGTAAGATACAAAATGATTACAAAAAGTACTGGCCACGGTCATCCTGGAAGATTGTAGCGCAAATAAAGACACGCAATCCAAGAAGCATGGCATCCTTCAGAATGATGACGACGATGATGGCGACGATCATCTCTACTTAATTACTTGAGGAGGTCCAATTGAAGCCTGGATTTAATAACAAACGTCATTACAGATAATTCTATCGAGGCTTTTATAAGAATTGACCTTAATTGTCCTTGATGTGAGCTAACTACCTGCCTTATTTGCTCATATATATGGTGCTTGACTCGTATCACAATTAACTATAGCTAGCGCTATAAGATCACTCTTCTAGAAAGGTCAAATGTATTGACTTGAGTGCTAATAAATGTTTACCATTGAGTAGTGGAAGCCAGAGCACTCTAAAAACGGGAGTAAATTAATATCCTCCTTGGAGTAGTAGCTTTTCGTTGTCATGGTAAAACTGCGAAGGACATCATACCAGGACCAATAATAGTACAATATAGAATGTTGTAGGATCCTTTCGGTAACACTCGTTCGTACAGCCGTCTTGCCCGTGTGTTCTATATAACCACCATAATTTCAAGCTTGTTTCTTATTGGATCGATATACTAGCAGCATTAAAAAGTCCGGTTATATCAAACATTTCATAGCATTGCCCTCCTCCCAAGGTTGGATTCCATGTTGAAGGTAACACTCCGAATCCTTGTTCCTGTTCCCATTGACATTTCTTTCTCTGTATAGCGCTACACTACTGCTGCTGGCTGATATGACAAACAGGTGGTCGTGTAAAAATACAAGAATTTCCTTTGTATATAATTAACGCAATGAATTTTTACGTAGGCGAAAATCCGGTACCCACAGCTTATTTTTGCCAGGAATTATTTTTTCCCCAAAATTTTTCCTTCTCTCATTCACCACGACCACATGACGACGCAGGAAAGGGAGGAGGAGGTGAAGATGGAGTGATTTCACGGTGTAAAAAATTTATTCTTGAAAAACTTCATTATATCATCTGCTGCACCTTTTAGCATGGAAAAGATTGAAGTCTGTAAGACGCTATATGTGATTAAAATAAGAAGAGTGAACCTTGAAGTATTCCATTCTCTCTCTCTCTCTCATTTAATTTTGATTGCATTTTGCGTGCAACTTAAATGACTCTCCTTTGCATATCTTGCACGCTCCACAGATATCCACACACGCTTTGAAAACAACAAGTTTTAATCTTCTTACTGACAATGCAATTTCTTCACATTTTTTCCCCTTCATATAATGTGACCGCCGCCGCCGCTCGAATGCAAACTAAACCACAGAATAGCAACGATCATCATCATCATTATAATAATAATGTAGGGTAACACATAACTTCATTTTCCCCATCTAATAGTCCCAACTAACAATTGTGTGTGCATGTAGAAAAAGCCAGTCTGGGAAGCCGGTTACCATGATGATGAGGAAACCCTCCATTTTCATTGGCTTTGCGTTTTTAAAAAAATTGCATTTCCAGTTGCTATGCAAATAAAGCTTGAAAAGTAGTAAGCTTTGTGAAAATCACCTTTAAAAACTTTTTTCCTTTTAGTCGCTCATTACGGCAGTTCAATGTTCGAGAAGGAGCTGAGCTGCGTAGTCAAAACTCAACTGTGTAACGATGACATTTCCTTTAAGGATTTAATAAATAATTAGCTCCAAGCCAAACCTTCATTTGCAGACTTCATTGCTCAAATGTAAAAGGAAATAATGAATGGAAAATATATTTCTAGAGCCTGGTGGTAACCTTGAGGGAAATGTGGTAATAAGTAAGTGGTGATGATGAAACTATATGTGTATACAACGAGACGTAGAACGGAGTCAATTGGGAAATCCTCTAAAATGGAGATTCTTCTCCGTTCTAGAAACAATTGATGGCAGTCAGAAGAAAAAACAATGAGCTCCAAAGTCAAAGAATATTCAGAGTAGTAAATTCTGTGTCAACTTGTACGGGTATCCACATGTGTTCTAGTTGTTTCTGTGCAAATTTGTAACTGGATGCGACAAAGCAGATTAGATTGAAAGGCATGACGACCGGAAGAAATACATGAGTGCTAGTTTTGTTTTCCGAAGAACATCATGGAACCTGTTTCATGGTGTTCTAAAAGCTTCAATGCAAACAAATGACAGCGACAGATGATTTTAGAAGAAAAAGATTTATATGATCAACACGACCGAATTTGATATAGTTACACCTCGTGTATTTCGTGTCGTAATGAAGGAACAACTATCGGGTTGCAAATAAGTCTGTCTCCAATCACTTCTATGTACATAGACGGCTGCTCTACTGCATTGTATTTCCACGTTGAAGAATTCCGGGTAGTTTTGATGATGATGAGCGTCTCGAAGGATCGACTCGTGTGAGATTGATGGACTGCGGATTAAGTTAAAAAGCCTTGTAATCGACACATTTCCCCCTCTGGAGCTGACATGGGATAAAATGTTCCAAAAACACCACATGGGAATGTATACACAGATGCATACATATGCAGTGCAGGGTTTAAAACTGGAGCTCATCCTAGAATATAGCGACATGCTCTTGAGCAATTCTCCGTAGTAGTTTCTCGCTAGCGAAGGGTATATGAAAAAGCGGGTGAATGTCCGCGAAATATTGGCAAATGTATATGTATACATGTTAGCTGCTCTCTGTGTGTGACTCTAGTATTACTATACAAGCCGAAAATCTTAGCGACGACACGGCTCATTGGTATAAGAATAGCATTCACACATAGCTATAATAATAGTATAACTACACAGTCATTCTCACTTTACAAACTTTTTTCCAACCTACTACTACACAGTACTAATACAGCAAAGAACAGACACTCTTTCGCTCATCTCGTATCTTCACTCGAATGAATTTTCAGTCGTCATCATCAACATCCCATGTGTTACACATGAGTTCTAAACTGGCAAAAGAATCGTTTTGAAATCCATTCATACCATTGTATACATGTTCGACTCCTCATGTTTTTGTTGTCGCACACTAAATGCTTCTTCATAATGTAGTTTAGCTACACGTCCCGCACTCCCATGAACCCTACTGTCCTCTAACCCTTTCTTTTCTCTCCTTCAGAAAAATCTCCCATAGCGCGTTTCAAATTTAAGCTTAGCTCATTATTTCTTCTACATGTTTATCATCATCCATTTTTATTTCGATGATTATGACGACGACGTCGTATCAAATAGGAGATATGCTCTGTTGTAGCAGTGAACCATTCTATTGTGAAATGCTCGCTCCTGCACTAATCCATTGATTAGCCTTATGGAAACGCTGAAGCATATTGCAAATAATTATGGCTGTCATGAAGAATGGCCTTTGTTATATGAAATAATTGTGCTGTCCCTTCGGAAATTTCGCAAACATTTCTATAACTATAATTTCATTTGAATCGCTCCTATATAATCTACACTCAACCATGGCCCATGGCCTTCTTTGGTAAGCAAAATCTTGATTTTAAAGCATGAAATGCACTCCTAATCTAAATCTAACCATGGTACTTCTCCCCCTTGGTTCAGCATCATGAGCATAGCCGTATTTCACCAGCATATTGTGTTGTGTCCTACAACTCCCAGAATATTCCGAATTCATTTTAGACTCTCAGTATAAAGCAATAGCTTTCCATTTCAAAAGTAGTAATAATAATAACTCCGCAATTGTTCCTCCAGCGAACACGTGTGTCATCCACCAATGCAGGTGGCACTGCTCTTAACAAGATGATCCAATAAAGACTATTTTAGTAGCACACTGTTACAAATATTAGACTTTCAACCATGGAACGAAGTCCCTCACAAATCGCATTAAGTCAATGTGGGAGATGTTCCAATTTTTAATAGGGGGATTTCCATCGCGCGTTGAGTGGGAACGTTCTGTCCTGCAACTGAGGAGCGTACGGAACCCAAGTGTGGGCGAACGATAGTGGGGAAGTGAGGGTGAGAGGCATGTGGTTTGTATGGGCTTAAAGTATGCTCTTAATGGACGCGCCCTGACAGGGAAGATGAGGTTAACGATAAGCTCATGATATGGAATCCTTATAACTAGATATGTATGCATTTCCAAGGGTAATTAGTGTGGCACATAACATGTACACATTGAATTAAATTTGGCTTTTATTGTAAACATGTCAAATTAATATATTTTCACCCGCACATGATACATTACAATAGTTACAAAAATTCGTTAGTAATGATGAAAGATGATTCTATGAAGACGAAATTTACAACAACTTAAAAATATAATAGCGTACACTATAATTTGCTGCTTGTTAAGGATGTATTCATTACAACATATTTTCACTTAATGAAGATCCTCTTCATCCCGCATCTCATGATTCGGAGTGGCTGTGTCATTGCGTCCATCAGAAGCGCCTGTCTCTGATGTAATGAAAACAGAAACTACTTCATCGTCCTTATCAACATCAGTTAGATTCCTCGTCAGAACTTGATGCTTTCACAGTCTCATCATACTTCAAACTATCGGCCCGTCCTTACCGAGGATTTACCCATTTCACCGGTTTCACAAGAATCGCCAGCAGCACTTCCACCTTCCATCCCACCACCGCTTTTTTCTTCCACAGCTTTCAAATTTTTCACACGCCAATCCGAAGCTCGATATAACTGATCACTAAAGCCGATGCAGACGTACTCGAAGTAGCAGGCAGTGTTGACCCGAAGCTAAATATTCTGCCTTCACATGTTAATGACGAAAATCCATTCGCAGCTGATTCTTCCTTTCACAGCAAACGGGTGGGTTCCCGTACTAGATTTTCTGCCGGTTCCTGCAAGTTAATAATTAAACAGCATTAATTATTACTCATGTATAAGGCATAAATCGCGACACAACTTAACATCCAGCAGTAACAAAATAGCGTGATAATTTCTTTACTATCTCTCAACATACCTCCGGCTGCAATGCTATAAGGCCGTGACGATATCTTCGGCGGAAATCTAACCGTATTCCAAGCATACAATTCGGATGATGAGCCGTTTACTGCCAACCTACTTCCACCTCTTTCCGATTCCGATCTGGTCTCCTCACTCCTCTTGAACATCCGCGTCGGTCTGATGACGAACCAATGTTGTCTTATGGCATCATGTAATGAATTAATCCGGTCAATTCTCCACTTCGCTCAACTTCCGACTCTCCTGCACCATTCGAAAACAATTTGAAAAGTTTAAGACCAGAAAACTATTACTAACTTTACGCGTGCAGCAGTAATTTCATGTTCAACATCATGGCTGCAGTATAAATATTTCAAGTACATTCATTTCAAGCTTACCTTTATTCCAAAACGACCTAACTTGGAACCAGAATTATACACACAATGCCTTGGACTGGAAGTTGGCTCTATCACCCATTCACTGATGATTTAATGAATTTTAACATCACCTGTAAGATGAGGAGTAGGAATGCCTTCACTTCATTTCGTTTGATTGAAGGCTGGAATTGCAAATGGCGACTTGCACGCCGTCCGGTCTGATTACATTGCACTGACTCCACTGGCCATTTCACTGCATTCCCTTTGACAGCTCCCGCTAGTACACTTCTTTTGCTCACCCCCCCCCCCTAGTGACTCACTAGAGCACTAACTGACGCATCGTTTAGTTCCGCATTCTAAACTGGATGGGAATTTCACTCGATGGTCACTTGTCTCAATGGAACTGAGTATAATGCAACACAAAACTGAAGCGTTAATGTGGGTGAGGCCAGTGATGCAACTCAAACGCTTCTTCTTTGTGTGGCTCAAAGTTAGGTTTGTTTTAATGTAACCCAAGTGTGGGAAATAAGAGTAGCCCTGTTGTTCGGGCCATTGTGTGGAATGAAGCTTGAATGAAGATAGGGAAATTTGTTGCAGCATCATCACATTCAGCCTAATGCAGCACAAAATTTTTATGTGGGAAATGGCCTTTAATGGAGCAATATTATCGTCTGTTAGTAGGGGTAAAAACTAAGTCGGTTCCGGGCATCGCTCACCTCATTAGCATAAATAATAGGGCGCAGGAATGACTTTTTTGTGATTTATTTTTACAGTGCAGTCGTATAGGAGCCAACTAATCCAGAATCTAACATTAATAGCTATACAAGACCGAACTTTTGGAAGCTACTAAC
>JAQFYD010001960.1:0-10734 GCA_034694225.1 Bourletiella hortensis
TGAAAACCATGTTGTATTAAAAACAAACAAAAATGAGTAATTGAGGTTTTAATATCATATCATTGGTACATCAATACTTCATATTATACATTAAATCAAAAAATTGGAGTAAATCTATCTTTTTTAATCGAGATAAAATGTTGAAATGAAAAATATGCTTTTCACGCAAATTTATTCTTTAACTTCTAGAGAAAAGCTAAAGCTTCGAAACTAAAACCAATCGATTATTTATACTTCAAAATGCCCATTTTGATTAAAATTTTTTTCAAAAATATTTTTGTTTATAAATTGTGTTCTAGGTTTTCCCCAGGTTAAAAAAAATATATTTGTTTCACATTTATTCAGGTTCAAACTTAGAGAATAATCTTATCCTCTACCGTGAGTCAATTTAGACCGATATCAATTGTAACTTTAAAGTTAGATTTAAACAGTTTAAATGAGATGACATTTAAAATTTTGAACAAATTCCTTTTATATATAGCTTAGCTTGATAGGAACACCGTTCAGAATTGTTTTTATTCTCACAAGCAATTTAATATGCATTCATATTTGATTTGATTACTTTATTACTTATTGTAAATTTTTGTCAATATAGACACCTAAGTTAAAAATACAATAAAACTACTCTCATTGTAACGATTTAATTTTTATTATAATCTCTGTAATTATGAAAAATTTTATAATAGGGGTGAAATAATTTGAAAAATTTAGCTCTTAGTATAAAATTTAACTATACAAATTTAAAGGCAAAGAATCAAGTACTTTTCTTAACTGATTTCCTTAAAAATGTATAATTTTGATCGTCTACACCTCAATAAATAAAAATTTAATCGTTTCCTGTATACTTATAGCTTGACTTGGTAACATTTTTGATTTATGATGGAAAATAGTGTGAAAATTGATTCGGTATCAATCTAAGCTAACATTTTTTTAAATAAATACCTTTGTTAACATGCTTAGCTTAAACGTTAATAAAATTCTTATTCTGGGTACCTATATATCAGATATTACATTTAAAGAGTTACGGGTGAATAATTATCCTAAAACAATTGCAATATTTGTCTATTTTTTACTTCGAATAATTTGATTATATGTATGCAGTCATTTTATATTAATTTTTTCAAAAAGAATTACAGTGTTTCACAAGTTTTATGCGCAGAAACTTTTAGTAAGGCTTTAGCCACTTATTCTGTTAAATGATAAATTTTAAAGATTTCTATTCAATTAAACATTTGTAATTTTAAAATACATTTATTTTCTGATTAAATACATTTATTTAATAACTCTGCATGAGATACTAACAAAAAACAGGTCGAAAATTTTGCGCATAAAACCTGTGAAATAGTGTAGTTTAAATACAAGTATAATAATGCATTTTAAAAACAACCAAATTGTCATGTAAAACCAGATTCTGTATTTAGAAACTTTGCATAATTAGAGTTCTGTGATTAGAGAAATTTTACTATATTAAATAATAGGTTATTTAATAAAGAATTAAAAAGCTAACGGTCATAAGTATTAGTAAATTTTTAATCTTATCTTATTCTTTAAAACTGTTCAATAATTTCACAAAAGATTATTTCTGTCTTTCTGAAATTTTCATTTCGGAAAGAATTCGCTTTTTATCTTTTTTCGAACTCTAGTTATATAATAAAGTTTTTAATAAAAGCAACAACAAAAATAGGGAATATATGATAGTATTTAGAAGCCTATTATATTAAAAATAGGCAAAGCGCTAAATACAACTCCTGGCAACCAAAATATGCAAAATACAACTATAATTGAGCTTAGTTCAAAAGACAACCTTTAATATTCTCATACGTTGTTATACCATACTTCAAGAATATTTTTTACTAATTTAGATTTAAAGTTGTATAAATAGATTGTTTAAAAACAAAGTGCTTAAAAATTCTCCAATATCCTTTTACAATTTAGCAAAGCTCGATAGTATATATTATAGAAACCTTAAATTTATTTTATACTTGTTTTGAACAATTAGAAAATCATAATAGAGCTTGATAAAATGAAAAAAAGATCAATTCACAATGAATTTCCTTATAAAAAATTAACTAATGTATTTAGTATCAATTTTTGTAGTAGAGAATTAAACATATTTAAAAGGAGTATATATAAAGTTTTTTATAGACACTTGGTTTAAGATTATAAAAAACTATTTGCTTTTGAAAAAGATTGTGATAATAATTAGAGAGTTTATAAAACTATGATTGGCTGTTTTTTTAAATAAGGGTGGGCTCTACTTATAGATGTTTTTATGATTCAACATATAAAAAGCTAATCTAGCCAGTAAAGGTTTAGGTACCCGCAAGTTTTTTGTAAATTCTGATTTTATACAAAAAGCTTTATTTAGTAATAATAAGAAAAATAATAACTTTATTGACATTTGCTTTTATTTATTTTAACAAAGCGAGATTCCAAAAACATAAATTATAATTCTACAACTATATACCATTCTTAGTTGCTGTTCGTCCTTTTTTATTGATTTTCGTCCTTGTTTAATTGCTCTTCGTCTTGACACCCACCTTTTTCGTTTTACGACAAATTAATTTCGTCTTTTTTTATTTATAAATTTCTCCTTTTTAAAATCTAATAAAAAATTTTCTTATTGAATATTACAAATAAAAAATGTATATTTGATTTGTTTTATGATACAAAATCTATAAACCAACTTTTTCAAGCTTTCTAAATATAGTTAATTTATTATTTAATGGGATATAATATTGGAAATTATCTTACTCTTATGATTGATGATAAGTTGAATGGTTAAATAATTTACCGTTAAAGCGGTGTGTTTTGATTTCTTTTTAATGTAAATATGTTTTCATCTATTTAAATAAAAAACTTAATATTTTACAAGTATATTAGTTCAGTTATAAAATCACAAGCAAACTATTTATTTTTTAAAATAATACTGTTAAAATCACCTATTGTAATCATTAAATCTATAAATTATTAGAAGCTTAGCGTTTTTTGATTTTTTTTAACCTGGGGAAACCCAGAACACAATTTATTTAAAAAATTACTTATAGCCCATAGATTTATAACATTCATATATTGCAGATGTTCACTATAGGTAGCACCATATTAATTTCATAATTTAATAATATTTGAATTATTGGTCAACTCGTTACTTAATTTATTTGCCTTTCTTTTTTTGCTTTATTCCTTATAATATTCTTTTTCCTTTTATTATAATTGATAATATTTATTTTCATTCTTTAAAATGTATTGCTAGCTAATTGTTAATTCAATTTTTACCGTTTTTTGTTTTCAAAATTTATGTTCTTTTCAACATGTATTCGATTAATTTAACATGCAATTTAGTTCACCTTAAAATGTATTTTTGAAAACATAAAAGGAATTTTAAACTTCTAATGACATTTTTATAATTAAAAGACAAGATTTAAAAACTGTTATATTAAAACCTTGATTTTTTATATGATTTATCTAACTTTATATGCAAATTTTTATTTTGTACTTTTATTTTATTAAAATAGGACGAACAGCAACTAAAAATGGAATATATAATTCTGTGTATCAATAATTGTTGATACAACTTAGATAATTTAGTTTACGATAAGTATCTATCAAGATTCTAGGTATATATATCTAGTTAAATAGAACTTAGAGAACGTTTCATAATTTGGTTAAATTGACTTTTTAAAAGAAAAAGAATTATATATACAAATCATACAAAATGTGATTTTTAAGGTACATAATAAAGGCTCGTAGTTGATAGAAACCAGAGGGGTTTGATAGTGTGGAATGGCAATTCTATACAGCGTTGGATGTTATAAATGGTTATAACATTAATTCTTTCTTTAATTTTATTCCTGCTTGGGATCGAGATCATCGAATCAGATCGATGAATTTCTGTTGGTTTATTTTGTTTTCCTTAAAAACAAAATTAATAAAAAATTTTTTGATATAAAAAAGAAATGAATAAAAAATTTTTCAATAAATTTATAAACCAATCTTATTTAAATTATCTCTTTTCGTTTCGTTTTAAATATAATTGAATAATAACTAAACTCGTCGAAGAAAGCGTTTACAAAGATGACATAGTTGCAAAACTTGTGCAACGTAGCAAAGCTGTTGCATCATGTTCTACTGGATATGGTTCTGCTGGATGTGATAATATGAATCCAATAGCGCTTAAAAGCCTAAGTGATTCATATTATCATTATATAGATAATGGATATAGTTCTACTGGAGATAATACTAATACCCAAATAGAGCTAACTAGCCTAAGTGGTACAGAGTATATATATGAAAGGGATATAGGTTATGGTTCTAATGGAAGGATAGATGATACTATGGATCCAATAGAGCATAGTAGCCTAAGTGATTCATGGTATCATAGTGGATATGGTATTTGATGTGGTTCTACTGATGGATGCGTGTGTAATACCTGTTATCGATTAGAGCATATTAGCTTAGGTGGTACAGGTTATTATGATAGCACAAGGTGTAGTGATGGGAGTGAGTATAGTGCTTGTAACCCAATAGCGCATACTAGCCTAAGTGATACGGTGTATTATAATAAAAGAAGTGATAATAGAGAGTGTGTATATAGTGACTGTAACCCAATAGAGTAAACTAGCCTAAGTGGTACAGTTTATTATAATAACACAAGCTGTGGCAATTAATAATAAAGGAGGTTAATAAAGGAATTATAAATAACGCGTACAAAGAACATCGTCCAGTTACAGTGTACATTCTTATAAGGTCTTCTAAAACAAAGTTACTGAAAAAGAAAAAGGTATTAACCTCGAATTTACATACTTCGCGCGTAATAGAGTCGACAATAGTCCAAGTGTTTTTATCATGGTGGTAAAAACTGATGTTCATTTTTATTGAAAATTTTAATTTGCCTTAAAATTTCAGCAAATAAATATGTTAAATTTTTATTTGTATGTTAATATTATCAAATTAATGAAGTTATAATACTATCATTTTTATTTATGTATATAGCTATTATATAAATTTTAACCATTTTATTTTTAGAACACTTACTGAGCTTTTTAATCTATCATTTTCTATAATATTTTCTAAAATACTTTAAAATATAAAATATTTAAGTTTGTAAACATTAGTTAAAATATTATGCCAATCTCAATTGCTAAAGTTTTATAAACTAATTGTAATTAAATATTTTTCATAAAGTGCAATACATTCTGCACATTTGATGTCCCATTATAAATTTACTAGAAAGCACTAAAAATTAATACTCATTAGATGAATCAGAGGCCAAATGATATCTATGTTTGCTCTTTATAGCATAGGTTTATATCAATAATGCCACTAAATACTCGGTCCCAATCAATTAAATACAAACCTCCATTAATAGTGGAGTTATCACTATAGATGGATTTTATATCATTTTGCTTAAATTTATAAATAAATCAACAATTAATATCTCTTCAAATACTTATTATTTCAGAGCGATATCTGTTTAAAAGACTTTTTAGAATAAATTTATTATAAACAAGCTGGATTACGTATATATGTAACTTTTTTAGATATTTTTTATTATTTTAATTTTCTAATTTATCATATGTTTTAAGTTTTATCTGGCGTCAATTTTTTTAAACAATCATTATATAAATTATCCCTTGACTTGAGTCCCTACAATTTTTAATATAAGAACAGAATGTATAACCCAAACACTAAAGGATATTGTTTTTTGATATTTCTACTTATTCAAGGAATTATCGCCTTTCA
This sequence comes from Bourletiella hortensis, assembly GCA_034694225.1. Classification (NCBI taxonomy): domain Eukaryota; kingdom Metazoa; phylum Arthropoda; class Collembola; order Symphypleona; family Bourletiellidae; genus Bourletiella; species Bourletiella hortensis. Next base: position 5,743 of record JAQFYD010001960.1, read on the forward strand.
TCTTTTTGCTTAAGTCAGTTTAATAAAGAATTGTTATTATATAATTTGTTGATTATATAATTGCGTATTTTTTAACTCTCAGCAATTTATTATTTTATTTGTAATGTTTTAAATTTAATCTTTTGTTTATATGTCCGCTATATTGTTATCACAGTCCCATATTAGTAATTATTATTTATAACAAATCTTAGAGGCTAAAAATGTAAGACAATTAGCGATTTCTTAATAAATTACAATGAAAATTTAAGTCACTAAACCATAAATTTTATTTTTGAATTTTATTTATATTAATATGAAGCGTGAACCTGTATTTACTTTGTTTATTTAGCAGTCTATAAATAATCAATTAATTATTCAACTTTATTGATCTTAAATAAAAGAACCCTTTTTAAATAAAACACATGGTAAAATCGAAAAATAATTTAATTTATGTGATGAATAGATTCAATTGTTAAATTTATTTTTTTATTCTTTTTCCGTTTTTAATTAATTAATAAATTTTTCTGACCACTTTTTTGGTTACTGTATATGAGTAAATATTAAATAAAATTTTTAGGCAATAAATGCTGTTTAACTTAAAATCACATTTTAGAAGCGATACCGATTACTCTTTAAGTTTGAAACTGAGTTCTAATAACTGAATTGATTTTTAATCATTTTAATGTAAATAGACCTTTTTTATATAAATTATTGATGTGGTTTTGTTTTAATGTTTAATATTTTTCTAGGATTTAACGAATAAATTTGAGCATATTTCAATTTTTTAGTTTTAACGATTTATCTTAGTCAAAAAAGACAAAATTAATTAAAAAAATAACTTAATCATTCATAACAAGTAGTCAATGGTTGTGATATCTATGTAAAAAGCTTTTAACTAGAAAATTATTTTTTATGTTGTAATATGATTTTTCAACCAAAGGACGTGAAATAATTTAAAAATTTCGAAATATTGAAAGCTTTTATTGTTCGAAATATTTAAACACTTATTGTAAAAATTATTAAAAAGTCGTAAAGGTGATTTAATCGTTTTTGATAGTATTATCCAAAAGCAAAAATTATTAAACTATTTGTTGATGACCTGTCATAGTGTTAAACCCCTTGTATTTTATGTATTTTAAGCTACTTAAATTTTTTTATTATAAGTTTCGACAGATATTTACTCAACATTATTGGTTTTATACTTTATCTTTAAATACTTAAGTTAAAAATTTTAATAAATACTCGGTTATGTCACCATCAAAATAATGGATTATATTTCTAAATCCCATTTTTGGGCGATAAAGTAATGTTTGCAGTAGAGGTGTTCAGAAAATATCCCTTAGAGCAAATATGGCTTGAAAAGTAATTTTAATATTTACTATATAATTTCAACATTATTCTTTATTTTTATAAAACAAAAAGTTAAATTTGATTAATTATATATTAAATAGAAACTTATAAATTTTGATGAAAAATTCAAAAAATAAATCTTCTTAACATAAATTTTTTGTGCAGATAAGCATATATTTCAAACCATGCCTCAATTTGTAAAAAATTTAAAGTTTTATTAAAGAATTTAGTGTTTTTTCGTTTCCTAAATTTGTAATAAAGATTGAAATAATTATCAAGCTTCAAATGACAAAAATGCATTATGCCTACTATTAGCGACAAAAACAGAAATGATCACGATAAATAGCGAAAACTAACTTAAATGTAATTTTTCATCATAATTATAATCATAACATTTAGCAAAAAACTATATATTCCAGTTTAAATGTATATCAAATTAAAACATAAATTTAAAAATTAAAATCTCATGTTTATTATTCGCGCTTTTATCAATAAATGACATAAAAATCTTCATATATAAGCTCATCCTTATAAATAGATTTATAAATTTTAATAAAAAAACTCAATGTAAAGTATTTTATATTTAAAATTCAGCCCCAATTTAAAATATTATAATAAAATATGTTGCAAAAAATCCAAAATAGACTGCTAATTGTACATAGTTACAAAAATGGACTGATTTCCTAAAAAATTAAAACGGGCCAAATATACAAAATGTTTTTAAAAACGGACCTTATTATTTGAATGAGGATCATTTTATTATTTGATAAAATCTATTTAGTTATATATTATATTTCTAAAATAAAAAAATGAAATAATAGAAAATTATTGTTTAGTTTATTGAAAGTCAAACTTAAAAGTCGTTCTTCACCCCTGAAACACTGGCGTGCTCTTATTATCCAAACAAGAACCAAATAAAATAATTTCTGGTAAGTACTCTATCATTTTCAAAGTCTTTAGCTTTATTAATCATGATAGTGTAAGCCCTACTTATACTTATAGTTGTACTTTGGCAAGACCTTTTCCCCTTGAATACGTCTATTTCAGTTACCGAATTGTTTTTCATTAACCACCAAGAAAGAGTTTTCTTTTCTTTAGAGCTAACGCCGAGATATCTTTCAAGGACGTGATCATGCTTTTCTTTTTTTTCTTTATTGATAGATGACACGCTTTCCTCTATATGAGGGGATACCACAGTTAGATCTTGGAAGAAAGAATTTCAAAAATTTCGAAAGGTATAAGAACTTCCTACCAATATCCAAACCTTCACAAATTCATGTCGTTGTGGCTACTTTCTTAAGTCTTCTTCGGTATTTCAAGTTCTTAATGAATTCACACTTGTCTTTAGAATTCAAAAAAAAGTGAAATAATAGATAATAAAAAGTGTGCTCTGTAATTATAATTATAGTATTAGATATATAAAATAATAATATTAAATTAAAACCGAGCCACATTAGATATTTGGTTTTATTCCATCAGAAAAATATATTATTATAATGATGAACATAAAAAAATTATTATCGCTTTTAGGAAATCTCGAAAATACCACTAATTCTAAAATCTTTTGTGAGCTATTTGCACAAAAAATCGACAGTTTATTTGGGTAGATCGCATTTATATTTTATGAAACATCTACAATATTGTTAAATATTGACAGAAAACTATCAAAACATTTTTTAGCTTTATTCATTAAACCAGCAATTTAATAAAAAATACTTAATATTGTGATTAAATTAATGATTTAACCATTATTATGTTAAGCTGTAAAACTGATGTAATAAAATTCTGATCTAAAACTATAACAAAATAAATGAATTATTAGAATAACTTTTTAGTTTTGTTGAGATTTTTTTTAGTTTCATTTAATAATTTTACGGCTCTGGCATATTATTTTATTGTTTTAAATTTAAATCATTTTACTCAAATAACTTGAAAAGAAAATATAGAACAGGTTTTTTGCGCCAAAATAAGCATGACCGATATACATTTTTTGCGCAAATAACTCATGAAAGACTGTAGTTAAAATGTCAGCGTGACGAACATATTAGGTTTAATATTTACATAAATTAAATGCATAAAAGATACGAAAACTTTTTTACTAATAGCATAAGTCAATTTTTGCAAAAATTTAAATACGATCACCTTTACATCAATTATTAAAATTGATTATATAAAGTGTTCATATAAATATTATTTTCATCTATGTTTAAACTTTTATAAATATCTAAATGAAAATGATTATAGTGAAGGCCACTTTTATAGTCATATGAGACCATGTTTATAGTCATATAAGGCCAAAGTTATAGTCAGATCAGGCCAGATTTATAGTCATATGAGGCCAAAGTTATTATCACATTTACATCATAATTGTGATATTTAGAGGCATTTTGACATGCTTTTATGTAGAAAGAATAAATATGTACAAGTTTCCTTGTATCCTATACTATTATATAACAAGTATACGAGTATGCCATGAGAGTGCTTGTATCATATAAATCTGTTATTTATACATAAAATCATGAAAAAGTTGCCTCTAAATGTCACATTTATGATGTAAAGGTGAATATAATTTTGGCCCGTTTAGCCTATAAATCTGGCCTGATCTCACTATAACTTTGGTCTCATATTACTATAACTTTAATATTTTATGTTTATAAACTTGGCCCTATCTGACTATAACTTTGCCATCATATGACTATAAAAGTGGCCTTCACTATAAGATGCTTTTCCTTTTGAAAATTAAATGGATTACAAATCAAGATGAAGTCCTGAAACTAATAAGATACTACCATAAAATTTAATATAGTTTGTATAAATTGCTTACAGCAACAACAGTATATTTTGTTTAAGTTATTATGATAAAAATTACCAAAATGATATTGTAGTTAGATAAAAAAATCAAAAAATTATAAAATATCCTATTTTATTGATAATATGGCTGCAAAAACCAAAAATTGCTAAACGCGATTATTTTACTAGTGCAATAGAGCTCATAGATAAAATTTTAAATCTTAAACTAAATTTATTTTATGTAATTTTAACAGAAAAAAAGAAACCTAAAGTGAATGGATTTAAAACCAAGTCATACTAATTTACATTAAACAAAATAGATAACTATTTCTATTTTTTATTTTATAAACATTTTAGCTTATAGTTATTTTTTATATTTATAAAAGAGTGGCTAAACAAATTTAAAGTAGTATGTTTTGAATGTGAATCTGCTTATGTATATCAATAATGTTGTTTAATTACTAACTTTGACATTATGCCCGAGATTTGGTTTAATATAATAATTTTATAATTTACATATCTAATACTATAATTGTCATTACAATACACACTTTTAATTATCTATTATTAAAATTTATTTAAATCATAAATCTAATATTTGTCTAAATAAAATTTATTAAATTTAAAAATGATCCTCATTTGTTTAAAAAGGTCTGTTTTCGAAAAGATTTTGTAACAGCAAAACCTCTATAAATGACAACCTATATAAATAAAAAACCTTTATAAATAAGAAATTTTTAATTAATATTTTTTAATCATTATTGTGAAAAACAAATACATTATGTCTCAAAAAAATTGGACACCTATAATTTCATGAATAATAAACAAAAAATGCTGAAACTTGCAAAAATAACATAAAAAGTTATAACGTAA
>JAQFYD010001961.1:0-10730 GCA_034694225.1 Bourletiella hortensis
TAACGAGGAAGAATTAAAGTACATAATTATCACATATGTTTTGTAAAGCTTATTGTTTCAACATTTTTTGCACTCATAAATCGTACAGGAAAACAATGCCTGCGTGAACTGTACTAATATGTTGTTTACACAGTTGAATGGCAGTATATAGAAGAACTAGAACTGAAATGACTTACAAATTTTAAAAATTAGTAATATAATTCACCTTCTGTTTCATGAAACTATGAGACTTTCGGCAATATTGGTACTGACAATTGACAATAAAAGGGAGATATTGCACTTTTTTCAGGCCTGCGAGAAAAAAATCCTCAGAAGCACTATTGAACTATAAAGAACCCTGAGTAAGAATGCCTTTGAATAAAACCATTCTGGTGGAGTTGTATTGGAAAGAAATTAAAGCATTAAAAGCAGGAATGATAAAAATTCCTAACGGACACAAGCATTGATAGAAGATGAAGAAGCCATCGGTAAAGGGAACGTTAAAAACACTACTGCACTTCAATTTACTAACTGCTTTCGTTGTTGCTAATATTGTGATTTTGTGAAGTTTTCACGGAATACAGCTGTGATAACTGCTTTGATTATTGTAAAAGCAAGGCTTTTGGCTTGCATCCTGAATGCACCGGATCCTCTTCTGTTGTCAGTTAATTCAAGCTCGCACCTTTTCCATACCCTTGTTGTACTCTGGCAGCCTCAAAGCGATATAGCTGGATTATAAAACCAAGAAATATATCAACCTGAGGTAAAAATTTAGACAAGACAAATCGTTTATATTTGATGTACACTTACTTGACGAAATCAAAATCAATGGTTGAATAGCAAGCCTGCAAAATGCTCCAGACGATCCACAAAAGATGCGACAGAGGTACGCAAATTCTCACCCAACTGAGAAATTTTTCTACATCGACAGCTGAGTCCTGCAGCTTCGCATGTTCCAAATATTTCCGGATCCATTCTCTCTGAAAGTCTTCATCTGGAAATCTGGAGTAGTCACAGTCGTCAACTCCAGCAAATTCGTTGAAATGATTTGCAACATCGAACGTGACATAGTTTGCTGCTGCATATTCGAAGTCAATGAAAGATATGTGGTCCCGTTTTTCATCGTAAATTATATTTCCCAGTAGAAGGTCATTATGACAGAAACCTATAGGCATGCTTTCTTGATCACATAAATTCTTAAGCTCATCAATTGCTCTTCTGGGCCAGCCACTATCCAACCCGATGGCTTCCAGTCGTTCCCCTAATTCGGAATTTCGAGCCAAAGCATCCTGGGATAACTTGTCGAAATTGTTGAGCAGTTTCCAAATCTTTGGGGTTTTATCACCATTTCCCAAAGGTATAGAATGTAATTTTGTCATTTCCTGAGCTACAATGGAATAAATTTTTTCGTTTTTCACATTTTCCACATCAAGAGGAGCTCCCGGAGAATACTGATATGCAATGCCGTTCTTGAAAATGGCGTATAAAGTTGGACCACATTTCCTTTCATGGAGTAGCTATCGCAAAAATTAAATCCATGATGAATTATCGTCAGACGGGACAAATTTATTGAAATAATTCTTCAGCATCGGTGTCTCACCTGCATCGTACGGATTTCTTGCTCACGATCAATGAACATCTCCGTTTTTTCCCCATACATTTTCACAATCACAATGTCGTCCTCATCCTTATCCACGTAAAATCCAACGAGCTTGTTCGTGATTCCTCCAGAAAATACCTGTGGATCACCAATACATGCAACACTGCAAATTAGATATCTTCTTAGTCATTAGAATATTATTTTGTACTTAAACTCACCTTCATATGAATCGCATCCAATTCAGCTTCTCGACTCTCCAGTGGTTCATACCACTCAGGCCGAATCCTTTGTAAAACTGGACGGACACTACCGTAAATATTGTCATCCTGAATTGCTGCATGGACTTGCAAAACTGGCGAATATCCAATTTCCGACATTATTCCGATCAATTCTATTCAAACAATAGATTTCCTTTCAAATATTTCTATGAAAAAGCCAGCCTCCTCTCCACTTTGTGTGTATATCCTTCAACTCACGAAAGGCAAGTAAAGTTAGATGACAAAGAACTGTAGGAAATAATAATAACAGGGTTCAATTTCACACGGAAAGGAAATAAGAATGAAAAAATTATTGCAAATTCAAAAATCCATAGCGTGACAGCAGTCTTACTCAAAGACCTTTGCCTGTCTCCTTCCACGAACAACTTGCTGCTATAACTACATCACATGAAATAGCAATTATTAAACTTACCTTGAAACTGACTGAGCGGAGCGAATAGGAAAATTAAGCCACTGGAAATCCTTTCCTTTGCACACGGCACAACTCTTGAATGAATTAGTGAGTTAACAAACTGTTAAAGCAGCAAATTACAAGTCCATACTAGTCACTGGGGCTCCTTCATCATCTGTCGTCATTTATTTAATTGGCGGTTACATGATATCTTCATTAGAAACCAACATACTTTGAACCCTTGCTGATGTTAAACCTGGAACGAAAGAATCGATACATGGACTAAATAAATTATGGAACGATAATAATTAAAAGAGCCATCACAGAATCAATTAGCATATCAAATTTTAATTACCCTTTGTCCGGGATGAATCCAGAAGCAACTGAATTATGTCTATTCTGCCAGATTACTGAAAACTGTAGATTTTAAGACATGAATATTCCGACTCTAGGTTACACCATTAAGGCGACAGGACGACAGCGGACTTGAGCTGTACAGCGTCCCGGATTCCACGCCGGGTTCGGCTCGCCAGCCCGCCTCTGTCCTACTTTTACTTTTAACTTTCCCCTCCGATTTCACCGCCAGTTGCTCCTTGCCCAAGGAAACAACCACAAGATGCCATGAAGCTATTTCCTATAAGACTCCATTTAAAACCGATTTACCATGAAACTAAAGACACTACTACCGACCGAAAGCCTTCCCAATCATAGCCTCGACCTCAGACCTTTAGTTTCAATGCGAACTAAGACAACTGCGGTAAATACATGATGCTCGATCTTGATTAAAGTCATAGCTCGCTTCAAGACATTGTTGTCACATCATGGAAAACTGTACGTAGGGCTGGCATGCTGGCTTTAATTAAGTCTCAGTAGGCATACATTGGTCCTGCTACGTAATTATTTTTCCATTTCTATGCATATAGTTTTACACAAGTGGCTGGTAAAACTCATGGCGTTTAGCATTTCCCTCAATTCCCTGCCTTCAATCGAAGCGCTTTAAATTGCGCACTAAAACCTGATTGCACGTTTACGACAGAGCTTTGTGGTCTGGTACACTGTTGATCGTATAATGGGCCATAGTTTCCGTTGGGTCAAGCGTTCGTGTACTTGGGTAAATGCCTCCATAATTACTGTTAGCTTTTGGCTACCTCGCGTTTTTTGTTGGGAATCAATTATTGATTGCATTACTCCGCAAACTGAAGTAGGACCAGATTACGTAAATGTAAAAGAAGGATCGGTGGCAAGATTTACCGCATGCTGGTTGCTTGATTTGAAGGTTGGGCGATATTTTGCTGCGAACAAGTGAAGGCATAAGATAAGTGCAAGCTGATGAATTCTACTTGGCGAGATTAATCATCCAAGGTGTCCTTTAGTTCTTGGGCTTAGAACATTATTTATCGCGCTTAAAGTCACATTCTTGCATCAATTCAAGAAAAACTTGAGCCTGTTATATGCATTTGTGTCGTCAGAAAAAACCCAATTGTATCAGATGGTCCTTCATATGATACTAGCAGGAATCTTGGCAACGAGCTCATTCTGGTACTACGTGTTGTACATTCAGTATCCTAGAACCTACGTGACCTTTGCAGGGATGACACTGACCGCAACTGTTGCTGGGAGTAAGCGCATATATATGAATTATGAGACTCGCACGAGGTCATTCGATTGCGGATAAAATGCATTTTTTTGGAAATATTTAACACAGAAAATACATGCATTTGAGGACAGCGAAAGGAAGCGATGGACTGGTCGAGTAAAGGAATACTCACTGCAACATATGATTGCAATTGGCTTCCCCTATACATGGTCAGCTTTGCTGTTCCCGTCATCAGTGCGTGCTTCATCTGTGATCCAACCATGAGGCTTCTCCTCTATGCTCTGCTCCCCAAGAACTGGAACACATGGTCGTGGTTTTGGGCTTTGTTCACGGTGGAGATATACTCCTGGAGTACTTCCTGGTCATGAGCACCATAATAATGTGCCCGGCTTTGCAACTTCAAGTGATATTCTTCCAGCTGCTCACCATGAATCTCCAAACTATCGTCTCCGCTGCAGATAAAAGGTATTTTATGTCAAACAGTTGTGCAATGAGTAAGAAAAGCCACGCTAAATTAGCCATTTTTCCATTGCTAACCACAGCAGGCCGCAATATACAGATCAGGATGAACAAACCTACAAATCACTTCGCGGTCTCCAGCTCTATGTTCGGATCGTGAATACTATCAACCGGAACCTCATCTTCACATGGAAGCTAGTCTCTCTCGGCTTCAGCATCATCAGTGGCTATGCAGCCATTGCACACCTCAAGGAGCATCCCATCTTTGGCGTTATGTATTACATCATCTTCGTTAACATGACTCTCTCGTACACTCTTTTATACGAAAAGGCATTCAAGATACCGGCGCTATTCAAACAGGCTGTCAACACAGAGCTAATGAGGTTAGGTACAGGAAAGCACAGACAGATACGGGCGCGCTCAAAGAACGAAGTTCTGGCTAGGCAACTGAAGTCAATTCTCTCGATTAGCATTAAGGTTGGCCAGTTCCATACGCTGGAAAGGACTTCAACACCTGTGTTTCTGGATTTTGTTCTGAAAAATATCGTGAGCATGCTGATGGCATTTAATTAGCTCGCAAGCACAGGACATAACGCTAACATAAGTCAAAAATATGTCTCTTGTAATCAAATGGCTGTTTATTAGAATATGTTTTGCGGTGGTAACTTGGAATAGGGATTGTCAATGTACAATCAACATTAGGCGCAACTTAATGTCGTTTTCAAGAGCACTTTAATGGCAGGTCAAGGTCATAGAACATGAGTAGGAAGAATCCTTGTTGTCTCTAGCACTTTCTCTCGTTAGTACGGTTTTTTTAGAAAGGCATAAGAAAGCATAGCATAAGCTAAGTTATTTACGTTAATTCAAGTTCAAACTTGCAAAGTTCAATTAATTCAAACATCGCTTTATGTTACCAAGCACTATCGAACAGAATGAAATACAATAAACAATTATTAGTTATACACTGTACCGCTGATCTTTGTCAGTAGAACGATGGGTACTTTGCGTTTTCCAGAACCTAATACCGATTTGATTTGGACTTAAATCTAGCGTTGTAAATAAACTTTGGCCTCCCTGGCGATGTGGTGGTGGTGGTGCGTATCAGCTGCTCGTGGAATTTCAGAGACACTGTATCAGGATACTTCAACATTTGCCAATTTATCCTCCGACCGAAGTCACGGCCCGGAAAGGCGCAAGCAAACGGAAAGTCTTTCGCTAGGCCTTTTTCATGGACCAGCACATGGCGTTGTAATCCCCCGACGTAATTAATTTTGAAATGACAAACGGACACATGAAACTGCAATATTCGCTCGGCAGTATGTGTTGACCTCTAATGGCGATCAAGAGTAGTCCAATGGTTTGCACGGTAATCACATGATTTGCATTTTAATCTCATCTTGGGCGCTTCTCCCTCTACCCTTTCTACTCTACTCGATGTTTTTTGAAACTGCCTACGTAACGCGCCGTAAAGCTGCACTTGTCACAACTGAAAGTTTCTTCCTTCGAAGGAACCAGATTAATGTGGATCCTTAAATTTTTAAGGCTGTGAAACGGTTTTGTACACATTGTGCAAAATCCCTCACACGATGGGGGTTATGATGGACCCTTATATGTGCGCAGCTTTCACCCTAGCACTACCAGCACGATAGTGATTGGTGGGTACACCGCATGGGTAATGACGTTGACGTAGGATATAAGTGCTGTGAGTTCTACCGTGATAATTTAACCCACTGCGGCTCAGAGTATTGTAATCGCAACCAGGAAATTAGCAGTTAAGTACCGCAAGAGAGTCGTATATTGTAATGATATTCTACAGACAATCAGTAGTCAATAATTAAGGATCTTAAGCATCAGTTAGGACTGTTGTCGGCTGCATTTTGCACACCCAGCTGCATTCATGCCAACTGATAAGCCGTAAACTGAATGTTGCACTGGTTTGCCACAACAACGATTGCAAACCAAATGAGCGCATGTAATGCAGTCTCAGCATGAGCCGGATCAAATCTGTATTTTCTGTATGATCTCACCCTGCTCTGCATGAAACTTGCCAGATCAAGTAATATTTTCGAATGCATTCCAGAACAAACCTGCCAGTGTGCTGGCCTCATCTCCTTGAAACTGGCTTTGAAACCTTTCCATTCTCATTTACACTGCTACACATCATTCACATACATTGTGTCTGTTGCTGCCTTACAGGGAGTAAAAGTGAAAGTATGTAATAATGTTTAAAAAGACAAACTTTGCACTCAAAAATTTTGGTAATCACATTTAAAATTTTCACAACAACATGCAATTTCATAACAATCATTATAATAGTTATTATCAACACAGCATTGACATTTAGGTGGAGATTCAGGCTCACAGCCTCTGGGTTTCTCTCCAAATGAAGTTTGTGCCGGAGGAAGTTCAAATGCCGGTTTCTTCCTCGGTCTCTTCTTTTTCTTGCAGCGTTTCTCTTCTTTGTTTTCCACTGACTGAGGACAGCAATATAAATACATGGGATAACAGTACGGATTGGGACAGCAGCAGCCAGCAGTATTTGAGCCCATTGCAGTGGGAGAAGCATTTGTAAATCCTGAGGTTGATGCCGTGTAATGTGAAGCGTACGGGGGGAATCCTGTATAGTGACATTGACCCATATCAGGAAACGCAAGCTGGTTCATCCAAGGTGAAGCAGTTTGATTATAAGGGTCAGCAAAACCAGGATACTGTTGAGGAGCATAGCTGCTGAAAGGTTGTGTTGGAGTCGGGCTGGAGCATTTGGTAGCACTTGGCTTGGACTTGGGTGGTAACCGAGAGGACTGTGGGTTCCGTGGTTGACCATCTCCAGTAAAATAATTATTATGAATGTTAGCTGAGGGGCTCAGCGTTGTAGGATATGGGGTACCATCGTATTGGGTTGCACTGTAAGGGCTTTGATACTGTGTTTGGTAGCCTGATGGAAGCGTGTATGCGGACTGGACAGCACCAGCAAAGCTGTTATTGTAGTAGCCGTAGTACGGGAACGGTTGACATCCGTAAGTGTAACTGGGGCACATGGGTGGGTAGCAATTTGCAGGTCCTTCTGGGACACAGTCCTGATCGGGCGAGTCACTCTTACCTCTCTTGCTGTTCTTGCATGATCTACTACGGCTTTTAGAACGCCTCTTGCTCTTCCTCCGGGGAAAGCGGTACATAATACCTGTCCTTGAGCTGTAGGGTTTAAAAAGTGAAGAGTTTGGGTTCCCCATGGACTTCATCGTATTGCTTCCCTCGGAGATCCCGTCGTCACTAATTGTTTGCAGGCCTACCGCTGCACCATTATTGGACACAGAGGCTGTCCTATCTAATTCAGGTTCCTGTGCCGTGGAGGTACCCTGGAGCTGTACAGATTGGCCTGAATGCCTATCTGACTTTCCAGATCGGCTTGAAGAAAGACTTTGCTTATCTTTATTAGTACTAGGAGTTGCGGCCGCCTTGCGGTCATTTGAAAATGTCTTTGTAAGCTCGGACAGCGGTTTCTTTTCTTTCTTTGTTTGAACTCCACGTGCTCCAACTTTTTTCTTCTGACCTACGGGGGGAAACACTTTGATGTTCTTTTTTCTTGTGGATGCTGTACTTGAGGTTGATGTAGAGGACGAGGGTGAAAATGAGGAGGACTCTTCGGAATCTAAGTCATCTAGTAAATAAGATGGGCCGAGTGAAGCAGGAGTATTTATCGTTCGGGCGGCTGGCCTGCAAACTGCTGAGCCCAAAGAGGCTATATCATCGTCATTTTTTTCTAGAGGTGGGGGCGGTGGTGCAAAATGCATATTAGCTTTCGAGAGGTGGTGATGGCCATGATCATCATGATGATGATGGTAGTGGTAGTGTCCATCATGGTGATGCCCGTCGTAGTGGTGGCCGTCGTGGTGGTGCCCGTCGTGGTGGGGCCCGTCGTGGTGGTGACCATCGTGGTGGTAGCTATAGTGGTGATGAGCGTCGTGGTGGTGACCTTCGTGGTGAGGACCCTCGTGGTGTCCACCATGATGATGATGATGGTGCACGTGAGATAGATTGTGACGTCCAGGCTGGGAGCTGATTGAATGCTTGGAGATGTGATGATGGAATGTGACTCCGGGTTTTTCACCTCGAGGTGGAGCTCGTTGAGTGCTGTTACGAAAGGAACTGGTACTACGTTTGGGTGTGAAAGCCGTCGGTCTAGTCGCTGCATTTGGCTTCATCTGTGAGTAGTAATTATGATGATAATGGAAGCCAAAGGCTTCAAAACTGTGGGGTAACGGTGGCATAAATATTCCTGAGAATGGCAAAGAAGTATCTGAGCTTTGATCGAAGTCAAACGGAATGCTAATTGGTTGTGGCCAGGGTTGAGGAAGAGGTTCCGAGGGAATCGTTTCAGTATTTTTGTGTTCAGAGACTTTCACAACGAGCTCAGCATGAGATTTTCGCGACCGCCATTGTCTAATCGGCAGTCTTGGACGAGATCGATACTTTTGAACAAGTTTTGGCTTCGTAGGAAGTGGTGGAACAGCCTTTTCGGGTTCTTTAGGATCTGTTGCAACATCATGGCATGGCTTTACTACAACCGGGCTGCATCCTCGTTGACAAGACTGCAAGTTGGAACTGCATGGGGAGCATCCAGTATCTGTTGTGGTAGGTGGCCCAACGTAGACATTAGCAGATCTCATAACTCGCAACGGGCTTTCTATGAGAGTTCCAAACGGGTTGAGAACAATTGGTTGCCTGTCTTCAGGAACATTTCTGTAGATTTGCCGTAACTGTTCAAAATTGCTCAGGCCTTCATTTCTCTGGTGCTGCAATGTGTTCTCTACGTTCATAACCAGGTATGCTGGTTCCAATATTGGGAACTCCATTTGAACCCTTGGGCTCTCGAGTTTTGTAACTGTTTGCAAACTCTTTTCTACCTCTTCACCTGCGCTCATCATTTTCAGTCTTCGTCGCTTTCTAAACTTTCTTTTCTGTACGTGGGACAGCTCATGTTCCTTGCTCATTTCGGCTGGTGTTACTTTTAAGTGAGACGTGCTTCCAAACTTGAGCCGTAATTGCGGTTTCATTGGCTGCCCTGCGGATGCACTGGAGGAAATGAACTCAGCCGTCTCATTGTTCACAATTTTTGAGAGAATTAGATTCAATACAGTATCTCGGACGGCGTCTCGTTTCTCATTTACACAGGTGTCGATAACTGGATATTGCCAGTCACTATTACGGTTAAATACCGTATCATTTGAGAATGTTAGTTCCCCAATGTTGGCTGGAGATCTTCGCTGCGAATACTGAGCCGAAGGCTTTTGTAGCTCCAGCGTGGTGCCAAATTTTGCGGATGTTCCTACAAGAGGTTCATCTTCATAGGCTGACGGTCTGCTTCCTTCAGGAATGATTGGTGTATCAGTACAATGATTTTCAGGTTCTTTGGTAATTCTAGCCATTCTGTTAATTTTGGGAGGGATTTGGACGTCCAATTTTTAGAATTTTATGCCTGACATTGAATGCTGTAGATGTTTAGCTTCGGCCTGGCGCAGCCAGTTTTGGTGGATAGTATTGGTAGTTTACTACACTGATTTCATTTCAATTGATTTTCTTTTCTTACCTCTGCCAATGTGTTCTGCCTCTCTTGATTGAGAGTGCAAGTAACAATTGTGCGGTTGTTGTTAGAAATTTATGTGGTCCATTTGGATACAAGCTAGACTGTACTGCTGAACGCTATGGAAATTTAGAGTGTTTAATAGTTAACATGCCGAGTCGATACACAGTGAAAACAAGAAGACTTCGTTACACTCACGTTATCTGCCTACGATGGATGGAAGCATATTATGACTATGTCGTGTTGAACTACACGTTCTTCACAGCTTATCTGCCAATTGCATGGATCTAACGAAATGAGCTACTTCCTGTAATCGGCGCCGTTACTAAACAGCCTACAATTACATAAGCTCGCCATGTGAAACGTAGATTAGAAGAACGAATGACGGCCTTTAATGGAATGTAAAATTTTTATTTTCAGAAACTCCACTACCAGGAAAAAGCTTTATGACCTATCTGTGGAAAATGGCTACTGAATGGAGAGTTGAAAGGGGGGGAAAGTTTGAGGTTTGTGACCGTGAGAATAAATCCTTGCCAGTTTCATAATGGCCAAGTGCCATAAATGTCACTAAAGTTAAGGGAGAGAATTGACGAAGGTGGACGAGATGGCTGAATAAAAGTTGGCACTCTCTGGCCACGCACGCGACGGCCGGCCGTACTCTCTCTCTTTCTCTCTCATCCACTTTCCTATAAATATGTACCGTTTCTATCTCTCTCTCTCTTTCTCTCTCATCCACTTTCCTATAAATATGTACCGTTTCTATCTCTCTCTCTCTATCTCACTTTCCACGTTCCCAAAACTTGCCTCTCCATCTCTCACTTCTTCTTCCGGATGTTTTATGTCCC
>JAQFYD010001962.1:0-10730 GCA_034694225.1 Bourletiella hortensis
CATGTCCTTCACCATTTAGTCCGTGCATTGAAGCAAGCGTAGGAGTCGCAATCGGACGTAGGGTAAGTTCTTTGAGCTGGGATTTGTTAGGTGAAGCGCACGATTAAGGAGAGTAAGCCCACCTGAACAAGGGCTTCAAATCCCAAAAGTCCAACCACCATTCAAAATTCCGTAATCACAGTGTCCGTGGCAAGACACGCATATTAGCCAGAGCCATATGCGTCGGTGACCTCTCGGTTCTTAGTCCGGCCTTACACGGGCGTCCGTCACAGGTGAAGTCCATTAAGAATTAGGTTTCCCAGCTTGAAGTTTTTTAAATTTTCGGGCTGCCAGGCCCAGCTCGCAAACTCGCCCCAGAAAACCACCGAACTTCGCCCACGAGCAAATATTTTTTACCTGCCCGCCAGATGGGCCACCTATCGGGCATGTGGGCGCCCGATGCACGTTGAGTCAACATACATACGCACTTTGCTATGGATAAATCTCGGGAAAACTAGCTGAAACTGCGACCATCCGCTTCCTTGTAGTACGGTATAGATTCATTGGAGCGTTTGTAGCCTCTTTGCTATAAATTGGTAGATTTTCCGGTGAAAAACTGCTTAGGGCAAAGTTTTGTTGGTCTCAGCCATCGTGTGTGCCCGTGCCCAAGCCCATAAGTCCGGTGACTGCCCATGCCCGCGCAATTCGACAGCATGACGAATATGGGCGCCCATAATATGCCCGGCTTCGGCAAAGTTCACTCAAGCCCGGGAATGCTTGTCCGATGGACGCTGGCCTGCTCCTGTAAACTAACCTTTCATTCGCTTGAATAGGAGAATTTCTGCAAGCCTAAGTTTGTGGAGCAATCAATGTAAGAGTTTGGGTTCCCCTTTTATTTCTTGATCACATTTTAATCTGGTCTGTGACTCAATTCCTCACATTTTCATAGGTTTTCTCAGCTTTCGCAAGATCCAGTTCCGTGTTGGGGCACGGGTGGACATTTTACGGGTTATAGGAATACAGGAACTTCGTGGGAATTTAACAGTTTAAGCGGAGGCCCAATGCATTGGGCCAGATTGTGTCTCTCCCACAGTGTCACTGTGTCACTCCCACAGTGTCACTGCATTGCAATGCAGTGACACTGTGGGAGTGAGTTGATGGCACAATGAGGCCAACAACGCGTTCCGAGCGCTCAAACTTGGGTAGATTGGTGTTGGCATATATGCTTACAGAATTAATCATTGTAATTAGATGTGACGTCAAGAATACGAAACCACGCCCCCATGGACCCAAGCGACTCTCACTGGTGTACCCGGCATGCTGCAGTAGCTGCCGACGCCAATGGATTGCAACACCTCTTTCACTTCCACCGAATGAGATTTACCAGTGGTTTGCAAGGATTTCTTACGAGCATTATTTTCCTGGTAAAAGGCGAATGCATTTCTACGTCTGCCTCCGTTAGTTTGTCACGGACAGATTTTTAAACATGTGTTTGAATAATCTGTCAAATGAGGATACCCGAATAAATCGTGCTGTTTAAAACAAAGACTAATTTTTTCGTTGCATCTTGGCCTGATCCAGCGGGGTGGAACTTGATTGGATTGTTGGACACTTCGGGCTTGCTTTATATAATTAATGTTGGCTAAACCAAGACGATGATGATGACGATGAGGATGAGTGAGTGAAAGTTGGTGACGTCTGCAAGGGAATGCGAGTCACAAGTGAAGATGACATCACTCACTCATCATCCATTCAGTATTCTCATCCAAGCGAGCGAGCGAGCAAAAGCACTGCAAATAAATATTGTATAAACAATTTTCTTCCCGTCTGTGTCCTCTGTTTTCTTGTCCTGTATATAATAATAAATTATACATATAAAAAGAAACATGGGGAGGAAGCTATAGAGAAAAAACAAGAGTTTATCTTCTTGTACATTCCAAGACTCATTTTCACAGTCCCAGTCTTGTTCATCTTCTACATAGTTCTTGTTGTGTAGGAGGCTCTCCTTTTCCTCAGTGCCACACATTGAATTTTTCTACTGTTAAATAAAATTTAATAAAAACAAATGTGTTAGTCAAGATTTTTTCCGACCACATCCATCTCCTCACACACTCCACGTCGTCACAGTCCATTGAAAAAGGTAAGCTGGAAAACTGGTGGTGGAATTTATTTTCAACTAAAAATTATCGCTCTTTTACTAATGAAACTCTTGGCGAAAGGAAACGTAGCAACTTGTGCTGAATATGTATTATTATTATTCTTGTTGTGAAACAACTATTAACAAGTGATTTGTAAAATTTTCTTGCTTTTAGCACGTCCGTCCGTCCGTCCGTCGTCCTTTATCTGAAGCTTGCTCAAACTGGAATTATCATTTATTGGCAGTCCTCGTCGTCAGTTATCTTTCCTTTCCTCTTGCGTAATTGTTTTCCAGTGGAATAATAATTACTATTTCAGGACGGAGCGATAGTAGCTCGTTGCATCTCGTGTCGTAGAGGTAAAAATAATAAGCAAAATGGAACAAGATAATAATAATAAAAAGGAGACGAGAGGATCCAAATTGTTTCAATATTTCAATGTATTTGCAAAGGATTTAAGAAGACAAGCAGTGATGACATCGGCTGGCGGTGGTGGTGGTGTTGGCAGACCACCGAAACCTACAAATCTTCAATTTCGAACGGCAACAGATCAGGATCGAGAAAATAATAATCCTCAAGGCGGCCCTTCCACTTTAGTCTTTGGAAATAATAATGCAAATTGTTGGAGAGATTCCTCCAATATTATTTCACCATTGGTGATCAAAACAACGACAATTTTCGATGACTACAACATCAGTGGAGTGACTCTTGGACTGGGAATAAATGGGAAGGTTGTGGAAATTACGAGCAAGAAAAGTGGGGCCAAGTTTGCTCTGAAAGTATTAAAGGACAACCCCAAGGCTCGAAGGGAAGTTGAGCTTCATTGGAGGGCGAGTGGGTGCAAGAACATTGTGTCCATTGTTGATGTGTATCAAAACGTGTATAGAAATGTGCCCAGTTTATTAGTTGTCATGGAGTGTATGGAGGGTGGGGAGTTGTTTGAGCGGATTCAGGAACGTCAGGAAGGTGCATTTACGGAAAGGGAGGCTGCAAGTATAATTCGGGAGATTTGCTCCGCCATCAAATACATTCATGACATGAACGTGGCTCATCGTGACCTCAAGCCCGAAAATTTACTCTACACTTCCAAAGACCCCGGGGCCATTTTGAAGTTAACAGACTTTGGCTTTGCCAAAGAGACAGTGACCTACCAGACGCTCCAAACCCCTTGCTACACGCCGTACTATGTGGCGCCTGAAGTGCTTGGCCCGGAAAAGTATGACAAATACTGTGACATTTGGTCCCTCGGGGTCATCATGTACATCCTCCTCTGTGGCTACCCACCCTTCTATAGCAACCATGGCCTAGCAATTTCACCTGGAATGAAAACTCGCATTCGATCCGGCCAGTATGACTTTCCTGCTTCCGAGTGGAACGATGTCTCGTCCGATGCCAAGGACCTGATCAGGGGCATGTTATGCACCGACACCAGCAAGAGGCTTACCATTGGCCAGGTCATGGAGAATCGATGGGTTGCCAGATATACTGAAGTTCCTCAGACACCCCTGCACACCAAAAGAGTTCTCAAAGAAGAGGAAGAGGCTTGGCCGGAAGTTCAGGATGAGATGATGAGATCCTTGGCCACCATGAGGGTTGACTACGATACTGCGCCTATTAAGAATTTGGAGAATTCCAATAATCCCCTCTTGAATAAACGAAGGAGGAGGAGGGAGTAAAATAATAGGAACGAATAATGGCCATTGATGGAATAGTTGGGACGACGACAGTTTCGAAAAGATAAAAAAATATCATTTCTGTCCAAACGCACTACTACTACTACTGGATGATGATGCAAGGTCCTTGAAAAGCTTTAAAAAAGGTGCCAATAATAAATTAAACGAATTAATGTTTGATGATCCAGTTCCGGCAGCAGCTGCATCAACAGCAATAATATCAACTAATCCGCTTCCACTTTTCGCTTCTACTTGTTCTTGTCCTCCTCGAGACCTTTTTATTGAATCCACTGATAGTCATCATCACACGGGAGAGACTTGGAGAGAAGGGCATTAATCCTGATCAAATTTTTGAGCGAACAAAAATAATTATTGTTAAACATCGTTACCAAATTACTAATTAAAAACAAGAATAAGATAATATGAAAACAAAACTGTACAGAATTTTTTCATGGCTTTCAAATGCCTTTGTTAAGAACTCTGGGGGACAGCCGGCGGTGGCGGCATTATCGTTGCTTCTTCCGGTGTCTCTCCTGAAGTATCCTGTGATGCGATTGCTACTACCGGTTCCTCGATCTCCTCCTCTGGAATTTCTGGTTGAACTTCTGGCTGCTGTGTCTGTTGTTGTTCTTCCTGCTGTTGTGGCTGTTGTTGTTCTTCCTGCTGTTGTGGCTGTTGTTGTTCTTCCTGCTGCTGCGTCTGTTGTTGCTCTTCCTGCTGTTGTTCTTTCTGCTGTTGCTGCAGCAGCAACTGTTCCTGTTGAAGCCTCTTCTCTTCATCATGGCTGGGTAAATGGTTCATCAAGGAGGTGAGTGTGGGGAAAGTAACTTTACAAACAGGGCAATCCAAGCTCTGTGCCCCTCCATGGGTTTTCAAGTGACCTTTGAGTCCATGAAGTTGAGCAAAACTCTTGTCGCACATGTTACAGGGATAAGGTCTCAGACCCGTATGACTCCGTTCATGAGCACTCAATTCACACTTGGTAAAGAAGGACTTGCCACACTCCTTGCACTCATAAGGCCTCACGCCCGAATGCATTCGTAAATGATGCTTCAAATTTTGATTCTGAGCGAATTTCTTATCACAAATAGTACAGACGAATGGCTTCTCTCCCGTATGGATCCTTCGATGATCCTTCAGATGACCACTTTGTGAAAAGGACTTGCCACAGATTTCACAAGTGTAGCCCTTATTCCCCGTGTGTGTCCTTAAATGTAATTTAAATCCATATTTTGTGTAGTAGACCTTCTTGCAAACTTTGCATTCAAAGGATTCATTGCTTTTAAGTCCTCCTCTCCCACTGCCACTATTATTCCCGACATTTGTTCTCTTCACAACTCGACCTCGAGATGACATGAAAATCGGTTGAATAGGTTTCATCATTTCTTCATCAAATTCTTCATCTTCTTCCTCCTCCTTTACTTTAACCACCTTGTCCGCTTTTGACCGTTTGCTGCTACTACTACTCATCTTAACAGATGACCTGGACTTGTTATTTGATGATGATGAGGTAGAGGATGAAGTTAGCACACCGGTTTTTTCAATAATGGAACGACAGAGGACTGAGCGGGTGATTCTGTTATCATCTTCTAATGTAAATTCACAGTCTTCGATATGATTATTGTAGGCGGTCTTGCTCAAAAAATTGCGACCACAATCTGGACAAGTTATCAAGTTTTCATGATGAGTTGTCACTGGGCAAAATTCATCAAAATCTTCATCTTCTCCACCAGCACTATTATTATTGTCCTCCGCTTTCCATCCGTAGTAGCAATTATTATTATTTCTGTATTCTTCTTCTCCGTAGTAATCTTTGGGCAACTGAAGGACGTTGACATTGTTTAAAATCTCGTCGTTGCCCATCACTACGTAATAATTTCCATTATCATTTTCCATTTTCGGACGCACAAGTACAATCCTTTTCCTGTGAAATAAATTCTTGGCAAACAACCCCTTCCGGTTTCTTGAATTAAAACACCAAGCTGGAAAGAAAAATATACGTGAAACCAAGAAATTGTTCAGACTGGAGACGTGAATACAATGAGGTAAAATTGTAAACTGGATTTAAAAAATGGCTTACGGAGCTTAATTTTCTTCCTGTGCCTCACGCACTTTCGAATCCAAAAGAAAAAGATAAAAGGGCAAGCAGTTTTTTCTAAAATTTGAAATTGGCGCCTTAAATGCAAACGCTTTTTTCAGCCTCGGAAAAAATGGAAAAACCGCTCAGCAGTTCTCACTGTCAGTGTGGAGAAGGCGACGCATGGAATTAATGAGGGACGATGGACGATGTGAATTGATTAATTAATAAAATGAGTCTCCAATTTTTATTAATCATAATAATGAAAACAGTCGGATAATTTCTTACAATACAGAATAATAATTGCTATAATTATTATTATTATTAGTCCACAAGAAACTAAGAAACACAATAATAAACTTCTACTTTCTAGTCTCTCTCTGCTTAGGTACACAACAATCCTTATCAGTATCATCGTCGTCATCATCATCGAAAATTTTCTAATGAGGTAAAAAATCATTTTGAAATTTCGGGAGCATGTACAATATTGTTAGGGTAAGCTACAACGAAGGACAAGAATTGTTATTACTATTACTGCTCACTCTGTGAGGAATCATGTTATAAATTATAAAAACTGGCGACGTGGTCAATAAATAATCGAATAGTAAATTACGTTTCGTAAAACATGGAGGAGGATGATGAGAGGCTGGCAGAAGAAGGAGGAGACGAATGATGATGGGAATGATGGATAAATAATTTATTTTCTAGTCATTCTTGGGTTAGGAATAGCGCACAGCCCCTGTATGGATTTCGATGTGACGCTTGTATTGGAGATAAATGTCAAAGGACTGACTGCATTTGATGCATTTGTACTGGTAAGTCTCATAGGGATTCTTGCGGGATTTACACTGGAGCAGGTGGGAGGTCAACTTGTCCGTACTTGGGAATTTAAGGCCGCAATGATTGCAACAAAAACTTTTATCTCCAGCTTTTCCAACAATTTTGCTGTTGTTGTTGTCCTGGCTCAGTCCTCCTCCTCCTCCAACGAGATTAGGATCCACTCCAAATAAATTCTTGGAATTATTATTCTCATTTTGTCTTCTTCTTCCGCCGCCACCTTTGCTTGATGAAGCTACTTGTTGTTGTTGTTCGTCTGCTCCTCCTTGAGATTTCCTCCTTTTGGCATCCCCATACTGTTGTGACCCTTGACCTCTCTTTCCACCACTTGCCCCTCTCTTCCTGGATGATGAAGACGCTGATGATGAGCTAAACCTGTCCGCATAAGTTTCCGAATCTTGAGATGAATGAGTTTCATAGGCGTCAAAACTATTATTACTGTGTGTCGTCATGGAGGAGGAATTGTTGTTATTGTTGGCAGCAGAAGAGGAGGAGGACGAAGAGGGAGGGAAACAGGAGCTGGAGTGTGCAATGTAAGCTGTGGCATTTCCAAATTTCACTTTACACTTCCAACAGTAATAATCAAGATCATCTTTGTCACCTCCATCTGAGGAGTCTCCACCACCACCGCCACCACTTGCACCACCACCAACTCTATTCCAATTGCTTCCACCTTCATTACGAAGAGTAACCAAATTTGTCAACTGAGACTGTTGCTGCGAATGATGTTGCTGGTGCTGATGATGAGCAAGATGGGGATTTTGAAGTGTTGTGATGGCAGAAGTTAAATTATTAGCTGAGTGAGCTAGCTGCTGATTTATAAGTGGAATATTCATCACATTCCCTGTCAACAAGTTGCCCGCCGTTGCGGCAGCGGCAGCAGCGAGTGGATTCACAATAGCCTGACTCTGATTGTTATTGGGAACAACAACATAATACTCGACTGGGTTGCCATAGTAATTTTGATGATTATCCACTGACGAGGATGATGATGAAGACGAAGAATGATTTGGAATATGACCAGTTACAGGGGGATACCAGTTTGGTACAGCTGATGATAAGTTTTGCTGTTGTTGCTGTACTGTGTTCTGTTGTTGCTGCTGTTGTTGCGCAAAAGTTGCTATTTGCCTCTTACTTGCCAGTGTTGCTGCTGCTGTGGCTCTGAAAATAGACAAAAAAACAATGGTTTATGAGGGTCTACAAAATGGAACAAGAATGCTACTACTGAATGCCTGAAACTTACCTGGGATCTGCAGTATAAATTATTTCATGAGCAGTAGTAGTTCCTGTGGTCAAGTGATTATTATTTCGCTGGAGTTGCTGTAGCTGCTGTTGCTGCTGCTGCTGCTGTTGTTGTTGTTGTTGCTGTCCATTATTAATCTCCTCTCTATACTCCGGATGATCGTTGACATGATGACAAAAGAGTTCCAACTTGTCCCGAAAGACTCGCTGACAAAATCTGCAGGCATGCCAAAAAGCTCCGTATTGACTGCTTGATCGTCCAGCACTTTGATGATCCATCACTGTTGTTGCTGATGTTGTTGTTGCTACTCTCACAACTTGTTTTGGACTACACTGCTTCCTTGTTTTCACCACTTTGACCAAACTATTACTACTATTTCTTGCTTCCAGTTTGTCTCCCTCCTTGTTTTTCGTCCAGTTATTTAAAATTCATAAAATTTCCCTCCAGCCAACAATTTACTCCATCATTCACTGTCTGACAGAGTGTAATTATTATTGCAGAACGAAATAATTACAGATGCCTCTTGCTATCCCCCCAAAACAATTTCCCCATGAAACACACAGATGTGACAAGGATGAAACTGTTAGAAATGTATTTCTCTCCCTTTGAATTCTTTAATGTTGCGTGTCCACTGAAAAAACACAATTTTTTTGAAGAATTATCAAGAAAAGCAGTTAGAAATTGGACCACCTCTCACTCTCAGTCAGTCCTTGCTTGAAAGGAAAAAGTGCGGATAGAAAGTTTGGAAATGAGGCGCCATCGGTATTGGGAGTAAGTCATGTGATCAAGGTCCACCCCCATGTTGTCCCACTACCCCCTCACCCATCTTCCAACCCCCTTTCACCCCCACCCCACTTTTCTATCAGTATCATCATTTTCAAAGGAACAGTCAGCCAAATTGTAACAAATTGTTTCATTCATAAACTCTACACGTTCAGCTGAGTCCCGTGGCCAGGAAAAATGGTAGGTCAAGGGTCAAGAAGGAAATACTGCTTTGCGCTGCTGTGAATTCCGACTTTATGTAGTATACATACGAGTCAGAGGGCCAACTCAAGTGTACTATGAAATGCTTATGGACGAGCCTCATACGCATTCTGTACACCAACTGATGACCCGAGAAGTTATAACATGGCTGATCTGTGAGGACCCTGTAAAAATCAGCGTACAGCGTATTACAGCCTGTGCTTTACGCGTGCAACTTGACACCCGTGAATAACTTGAGGACTTGTGCCCGGCCCTGCCAAGCTTCCCACACTTTTCTCAAACTGGAATGCATGCACAGTTACAACTGCTATATCCAACCGTGTAGTCTAGTATTAGGTGATCTGTCCTCTGATGGTGATCTATGTGTAAGAATTTGGAAATGTCAGAGGTCATGTGAGCTGAGATGGTGATGTATCCCGCAAACCTGTCTTGGAAAAGGGGATTGGATACCAATGGTTGGCATCCGAAAATGACGGTCTGACCGCCATTGGATGCCAGTGGACGACTAGAACACGTCCAATGGAGACCAGGAGGGTCCAATGGACATCCAAAGGAAACCTATTGGGGGCATTTCCTATAAGTATAGACACCATTATTGGTGACGTTTGCTCGCCAAGGCGGGCTTATGGGATATCTACAGGGTAAATAACTTGGCATTTTCAGTTTCTCTATTTCTTGTGCGCAAACTTAGTTCGCCCGTTCGCCGTCACATAGCACTCTGTCTTTCTTAATGTGGCCAGTGGCCACACATTTTGCCGTTTTCGCAACCAAGTTCAACCTTCTGTGGTAAATATGCAGTGCAAATTTCCTCTTGTAAGATCAACAGTAACATTCCCAAATTTTTACCCATAGATCAACGACTCAGCTTAGATCACCAGTGACTTTCCCAAGTTATTTTCAGATCACCTACGACTAGACTACCCTCGTCACTGTCATTGGGAGCTGTTCAGAAAAGCCGGAGTACGGGAGCCGAAAAAAGAACATTTGTATTTTAACATTCATTCCTCAAAATCAACACTTTCATGGCCATTCTGTCAGCATTGCTGGTCTCTAGCTCAGCCAAAGGTGAAAATTAATTCAGTTTCCAGTACAATAAAACACAGTGAGTCAATTATTCATTTGCTTCTCATTTAATTTTGTCCTCAGCCATGCAAGTCAGCCCCAACATCGGACGCGGATCGAGCCCCAAAATCATTGGCGGTAAAGAGGTCCCACTTGGCTCAGTTCCTCATCAAGTGTCTCTGGGTGTGGGCAATAACAATCATGATCATATCTGCGGTGGCTCAATAATCGATGCTGACTTTATCCTTTCTGCTGCTCACTGTTGCGCCTTCGGCCCACCCACAGCCATTTTTGCCGGCCTCAATAACATTGACCAACCTGAAAACGGGGCGCAGAAAGTGACGATTGACGCCATAGTAATTCATCCCAATTACAATGACGGCGAGCTTCTCAATGACATATGCATCCTCCGTGTGGGAAATTCATTGAAATTAGGAGAGGAAACCCCAACGGCCAGGATTCAGTTGCCACCGCCAGGTTACTCGGCTTCAGGAGCTGCAAATGTGACCGGGTGGGGAAGTATTGAGGAAGGTGGACCGAGCTCAATGTAATGTAATGTAATGTAATGTAATCGCTTTATTGTCGGTCTCCGCTCAGTGCACAGCACTGTTTTCCAGGAAGGGACATTATAATATAATACAACAGAATACTATTGCGCTAAATAGAATACTATTGCGCTAAATAGAATACTATTGCGCTAAATAGAATACTATTGCGCTAAATAGAATACTATTGCGCTA
>JAQFYD010001963.1:0-10729 GCA_034694225.1 Bourletiella hortensis
AGGGAAACTTGATAGTCAACGTTAAAATTATTATAGGGCGTAAAAGTGAGCAAGGAGCGGAGTAGACTAGGGGCAAGGAGTGACCTCGCTGTTTACATTATAAGCAACAGCCACCCACAAAGACAGCTTGCCGTCAAAGGTACTTAAGGGAGCAATCCGTTTGCTCAAAATATCCTATACAGGCAGCGCCTATATAGGATATAGATATATAGGATACACAGAAATCTGTGTGCCTAATACCATAACTTGTGAAATGAGGGAACTCTTCTGAAAAGTATAGCATAAACACATTTTGGTGTGTTTAGTCGACGAGTGTGTCAAAAGTCTTGATGCTGTGCACACGCACCGTTAAAAGAGTTTCTAAAAATATTTGTAATGTAAGTGACCAAGTAACTTATGCTTTTAGAATTTGATTGCACGGGCCAAAGCCGAAGTTGCGTTGGCCTTGCTGCGACAAATGGCACGCTAGCTGCACCACCGTCGCTTGTGTCAGCAGATTGCATGGGGCAAAACAGTTTGCCCCTTGGTCAGGGTCAAGGTGAATCCGCATGTTATCTGTAGAAGTGATTCACCGTAACATTGGTAAACAGAAGGAATATTGGGTCGAGTTCCGTAGGAGAAATGACTCCGCCAGCAGATACGTGGGAAGTAAACGAAGGAGCAGGCGCAGTTTGTTTCATGTCTGGAATACAAGGTCGTATAACATATAGTTGTAGAACTTTCACCGTGTGTAAGCCGCTTGCGCCGCTGTGCAGGCACAAGTGAAAATGTCTTCTTCCGTTGGGCGGGTGACCCCTTTCTCATGCTGCGGTCTCTTTCCCTCTTCTCTTCACTTTCTCCATAACAGTCTGGCCTCCTGAATGACTTCCATTGACCGTATTCAGTCAGGATAGTGGTAATTTGTACGGCAGACGTAAACCATCATAAGAACATGAATGTAGGTAGAAAGCTGGAAAATCAGTTTGGACCAGAGCAGGAGGATGGTTCAAGGATTGCATTACGTAAATAACCAAACATTATAATGCGCGGATGGTACGCTGGTACCCTTTAATTTGTGCTCGAACTAAAAATTTATTTATTGTCTGTATCTTTACATCCAAAAGTGTTTGTATGGTTTAAAAATATCGGAGCTATTCCCGCCTTCTCGCTATAAATTTTGCAGTCTTGGTTTCTTCGCCTAATTGGAATAATAGTAATCACTCTATAATTTCTTACATTCATGTGATTAACTAGGCGTTTTTCGGTACGTTCGTACTAGTATTAATTAATATTAAACAGTATCTAAAAGTCGTAGGCTTAAAAGTGGATCTACGGCATAAAATAGGAAACAGTTCAGTAATTAACTAAAGTTTAAGTTGCGTTTACTACATTTACCACTGTATGTGCAGGACTGTGAAATGGAGGTGCTATCTATGCAAAACCTCGCAGGTTCTGAAACAATAATATTTGAAAGAAACGCTTTATTCAACTTTAAGCACTTAATTGTATACTGCCTGATGCAGAGAGCACTAGTAGTTAAGAAATTTATGAAACAGCTAAGTAGCACTCTCTTTTAAAGCAAGATAAAATATTCCATGGGCTTCTTCACAACTAAATTTGCGAATATAGGTTTGTACGGGATGAATAGGAGTGATCCCAACACAGTTTTAAAGAAAGGAAAACCCAGATGACATCTCAAAAGGCAATATTTTCATAGTCCTGTGCAACAGTTTCGACCGATCGTGAGCTTTGTACAGACACTTGAATTGGTTGTGAAAACCAACGGATCACTTTGTTCAGTTATCATTAGCGCTGACTCAGTTGAGGTACAGATATTTCGTGTAAGCTGTGTCGTGCGTTTGCAGTCAAAATGAACGCTGATTGCAAGAATTGTTTAGCACCAACTCGAGTATAATATTTATTGACGCAAAGGTGTCAGTGATCTGGAATGTATTGCCAATCCTCCGGGTTACAAATTTTCTTTTGCAAACTGGAGCATGATGATTGCAAACATGATGCAGAGACTCTGCTTAATGTTTTCATGGAACCACGCAGCATTTTGTGGCCAAAGTGCACATCAAGGTTAGGTCGCGGGGAAGAGTACGCTTAGAAAGAAACAAATTAGCACGAAATTGCAGCTGCCCGTGACCGTTTGTACATTTTTAGCGCCCGGTGTTTTTTTGTCTTATTTCCTGAAATGTAATTGTGGTTGGTTTTTTACCTTGACAGAGATGGGCGACTGGCTGAAGGTGACCAGATTTTGGCAATTGATGGACAACCGCTTGACTCTGCGATTACACACCAGCAAGCTATCGGAGTACTGCAGCAGGCAAGAGGGCACGTTGAAATTGTAGTTGCAAGGGCTCCGGACGCGGTTGAGCAAAGTAAGTCCAATCTCGTGTTTGTGTAGGTGATCAAGTGATCACAATGAGTTACCTAGGTGCCTTTTGAACAGCAGTACGATAAGTAGGCTGGAGTCTGTAGAAACTGTCTTTAATGATTTCATTCCCATCGGTGACGTAGCAAAGTTCAGTAGGCTTATATCACAATTCAGATTCCACGGTGCATGTGCAACTATTCTTCTGTTCTGTAGGCAACGTAGGAAGTACCACTGGGCGGGTATCTCCATTCTCTATAGGCGTGGGAGAGGTCATTTCTTCAGCTGAAGATTCAAATTCTAACGACATGGTGGTGAGTGCTAATCCCTTCATCGGCTATCGGCTACATGAAAACAGTGCAGCCGCATGGGCGGTTATGATTTAACAGTTTTAAGTTGAACTTAAGTGATGAAGCTAATAAAGTTGAACATGTTTTTTGTCGTAGCTCAATACCGAATGGGCACAAGTAGAAGTGATTGAATTTATCAACGATGGCACAGGATTAGGGTTTGGGATCATTGGAGGCCGAAGTACAGGCGTGGTTGTGAAGACTATCTTGCCAGGAGGGGTAGCCGACAGAGATGGACGGCTTCAAAGTGGCGATCATATACTTCAGATTGGAGAGGTTAACTTGTTGGGGATGGGGTCAGAGCAGGTCGCAGCTGTCCTGCGTCAGTGCGGTAGCTGTGTTCGTCTTGTCGTAGCTCGACCAGTAGAACCTTCGTCGCCAGATGCGCTTGGTAGCCAGGCACCTATTGTACCTACTAAAATTCTTGGAGACCCTGAGGAGCTAGAGCGGCACTTGTTGCAGTCCAACGGTTACGGCAACCAATATTCTGGCGAATACAATGAAAATTTTGACAGTGTTCCGCAAATGACGGCTTCTGGTGATGAGATTACGGGTGCCGGTCGATTTGACTCACTTCCCGAAGTCGAAATCGTTAACGTGGAACTTAGAAAAGATTCACATGGACTGGGCATAACGATTGCTGGTTACGTATGCGAAAAAGGTAAGCCAGCACCATTGCTGATTTGTTACATCTTCCTGAATACAGTACAGTAGCGAGGTGACCACATAGGGTTTGAAATTTATCCAGCTTGGATTGAGTTCGGTGTTCGAATTTCAGCAATTAGAGTACAAGAATGAAGTGAGATGAAGACGCTGAAGTTGGTTACCTTGACCTGACAGTGTTTTCGCTTGAATATGGTGAAAGAGTTGTGGTTTTCAGAATTCTGGTACCTTGAGTTGTTCAGTAACAGTGGACATAGAATGTGAGATGAGAAACTTATTGTGAGATGAGCTGCATGAGTTGTGTTGTTGTCCTTTTAGAGGAGCTGTCTGGTATATTCATCAAAAGCATAAGTGAGGGAAGTGCTGCTGATGCATCTGGGAAAATCTACATTAACGACAGGATAGTTGAGGTAACACAGTTCTGACAGTTTGGCTGTATACTACTCATTTGTTGGAATCAACTGTTAAAAATATCCAAAAATAGGTGGATGGACAATCTTTGCAAGGTTATACGAACCATCAGGCAGTAGAAGTATTGAGGAAGACAGGACCCGTCGTTCATCTCAAGCTGGAGAGGTATCACCATGGCTCAAAGTATGATCAGGTACGTAGTCTGTGTCGAAGAAGTTGATTTCTGTGTCGTCTCACATGTATTTCCGTGTCGGATTTATTATTACTGAACTTCAGCTTAAACATTCGAAACCGAGATGAAAGTGTCCTTGACAATATTAGTTATATTTGTTCAACTGTATGCTTTTGCAGTTGCAGTCCGCGATCAGCCATTCCGAACACAAACAAGTGACTCCGTCATCGGTTTCTGCGTTATCATTGCCTCAAGTCGCCGTTGATTCGGTTCGTAATTATTGAAACTAGTGAAATTTTTTTTAATGGTTGTGCACTTAAATCAGAAAAACTTGCTTCCTGTTGAATCCAAGATTAATTAAGGAAGTTATTTTTGAAGGTGCGTTGTGCGCAATAAACCGCTTACCTGACTCGGGCTTAATATTTGTAGGATGGCGAGCAAGAAGTGGGTGGGGAAATTGGCGAAGAAGATGAAGAGGCTGATGAGGACGAAGAGCTCGCAGTAGAGACCTTGAATACAGATCTAGATTTGGAGGACCTCGAAATGCTTATCGACACTCGTTATGAAGGGGAAATACTTCCCACCGTGGAAGCAGCGATCCTAGCGAAATGGAGCAAAATAATGGGACCAAGTTGTGACATCGTCGTTTCTCAGTTAAGCAAGGCCAAAGAGGGCGGTGGTCTAGGTATTAGCTTGGAAGGCACTGTGGACGTCGAGGATGGACGAGAAGTTCGGCCGCATCACTACATACGATCCGTTCTTCCTGATGGGCCTGTTGGGAAGGCAGGGAGACTTCAGAGTGGCGATGAACTGTTGGAGGTAACTGCGTTTTTATAAAACAATGTTCATTCCGCTTTCGGACTACGGAGACTTCTGCGAGCAAGGTTCATCAGTATGTGCTTTCGTAAATATGATCCAAAAGGTGAACGGACGACGTCTTCTGGGCCTTAATCACGTGGAAGTCGTGGGAATACTTAAAGATTTACCCGTGCATGTCCGTCTAGTCTGCGCACGACGGCCGGGTCAGCCGCCACCGTCTTGTCCAATCGATACTTCACAAGAGAGAACTGCCTTCGCTGCCAGGGTAATGAGTGCTACGTGAGAATAATTTTTCTGTCATTGAATCTGGAAAATCACTGACTTCTCTGTTTTATTCTGTAGAATATTTTAGGTGGCAGTCTCCAAAACCTTTTCCAAGGGTCTGATCGCCTTGTGAAGGCCAAATCAGATGGTTCGCTGGCGTCAGCTGGCACTACCGCTCCAACCGAAGGCAGTCTCTCCAAACTAAAATCGAGATCACTAGAGCCCTTAAATGGACTAGCCATGTGGAGCTCGGAGGCTCAAACAATTGAGTTGTCGAAAGGCGAACGTGGCTTAGGATTTTCTATTCTAGATTATCAGGACCCCTTAAATCCCTCCGAAACCGTCATCGTTATTCGTAGTCTTGTACCCGGTGGAGTAGCTCAGATGGATGGCAGACTAATACCTGGAGATCGGCTGCTGGCGGTCAATGATATCAATCTTGAAAATGCATCTTTAGACCAAGCCGTCCAGGCCCTGAAGGGAGCACCCAAAGGTGTGGTCAGAATTGCTGTCGCCAAGCCTCTTCCTCTCCCTGACACGATTACAGCATCCTCTCTGCACAGCGATGAGGTTTGTTCCGTAGAAAACTATTTGCATTAATGAAGGAGCTATAATAATGGAAATGGAATTCTAGGACGGCCCGTTACCACCACCGCTACCATCAAGTCCTCCACCCTACACCGCAGAAGCCGCATTTTCACACGTTCAGCCGGATGAAGAACAAACGTTTACTGAAGCCAGTCAAGTAAAAGTAATTATTTTTAGTACCGATTCTGGAGCAAAGAGATATAAATCTGCTTGAGCACTATATCATTCTCTTTATCTTCTATGATTGAGCTGCTTGCGCGTTTATTCCATGCTTTGGCTGCTGTGTATGCCTGTACCGGCTCTCTCGGGATTATTAATTGGCCACCATTTGTTTGTTGTCATGCCAGTGGTGGGCCGCTGTAGCATTTGATTGCAGGGATTTTATTTATGTTGCGCTCTGTTATTTGATGGGTGTAACTTTGACTGTCTTTCAAGCTAGTCGGAAACTTGTAGCGGAAGCATGTACAGATCATTCGATTACACATGGTCTAACTCAACACCAGAGACAAAGGTCACTTGGGCTTGTCAGAAGATTAAAGCTCAGACAATAAAAGTAGAAAAAACCAATACTCTGCCATGTTCAGTTTCTTCTGTCTGTTGTGAACTGGAGCATTTCTTTTCGGTAGTCGAAAACTGTTAGGGAGACTTAGATTACTGTAGAGCTTACCGCTGTACGATTTCCTCATTCGCATGACGAAGAGTGTCGTTGCATTGTTCCACCGTAATGTTGAGACTAGCTGCACTTAGTCAGTGAGTGCACCAGTGATTTGCAGTGAAAAAAAATAACCGCATGAATATAAGTTATGCCTGGCATGCCCGTTAGAAATTAATGCATGAAATGTTAAATTGATAAACTTATTTGCCATCTCTGGCACAAACTAGAGTGAGTACACCGAGACACGCTTGTACCCGGTCGGAGGCAGTATTAGTAGTTTATGAATCACGGCTAAATAATAATTTCGCAGGTGGAAGAACCATGGCAGCCCATATTAAATGAAACTATAGCCCCAGAACTTTTAACCGGGGTAATCTACGTGAAACAAGCGGTTAACCCCGGAAGTATTAGCAGGGATAGCGAATATTCATCAACAGTTTCCTAAATGAATTTTTCATATGTGTATACGTGTATAGTATAGTAACAGGCAGGTGGCTTCCATGCAATTCTTTTTTTTATTTAAAATACGCTTTACACCGCACGTTTCTTCAACCCGAACACCGCCTACAGAGCTCAGTTTTGGCTTTGCTTAGCGCTTACAGGTTTGCATGCCTGTGTGGCAACATCCTTGAATGATCTACAGGAACACACCATGAGAAGTAAATTAAAACTTCGTGCATGCTTCTCATTTTTTTCAAGTCAAATCCTCTGGGCATTACGGTAACGACGGAACGACTGATATGTTACCGGTCGGCGGCCGAGCTAGACATTGCTGTCACACCGACTGTAGACTACGTTCGCAATGTTTCATTCAGCCCGTTAGAGTGTGAAAATACTGTGCCCCCTATTCCACCAGAGTTACAGAGAACCATCAAAGTGAAGAACGACCAAGTTTTAGGTATGGAATTGGAGGAGATTGGAGATGGCGCGAATGGAGCTATCGTTGCAGGCCTGTCTAAAGAAGGTGTCATTGCTCGAGACGGACGAATCAGAGTCGGTGACTTCATTGTTTCAATTAATGGTGAGTCGCTCAGGCACAAGCAGGCCCCTGAATTGAAGGCTGTGACGTCGCGTGCTCGTAACCAACGGGAAATAAGGTGAGTAAGAAATGACTAATTTGACAAAAAAATCGACCGACGCATGCAGGGATTCAACGAGGGACAGATTTTTCTGTGGGAGACTTATGTCCAGTCGCGTGACGAACGTAAATCTAGCCGTCGAACCGTATTGCAAGCACCGTCTGGATTGTAACTGATGGTGTTCTCGTGCCTGTCGCACAATATAGCTCGAAAAATATAGTGTATATCGTCTAATTTTATAGTTCTTAGCAAGTTAAATGGAATATGCTCTTAATCTTGTTATGGCATCAGTTATTATTCAGGTCTTCCAAACACTTCAGAGGTTTCGGGTTCTGGCAGGTAGTACGCCGCGCTAAATCTGAGTAACGTACTGCACAGGTTTTCCTTAGAATAAAATTTATTAGTGTGCCTGAAATTAGACGAAGAACCGTAGTGTCGTTGCTAGTTGTAAGCTCAGATTGAGTGAACTAGTAGTTTCTCGAGTTATTCAAAACCGTCGGGGTCACAATTTCGGGAGTGCATGACCGTAAGTAAAAATGGTTTCATTTTGCAATTTTAAAAAAAAAGGATTTGATGCTTCTGTGGGCAGGAACGCAAACATTCTAATGGATTTTCTTACTAGTGGATTGCAGATGCACAGAGTTCTGAATTAGTGGGGTTCTACTGTATTTTATGTCCTTATTTTTTGGTGCGGTTTTGTTTGTTGTACCGTATCGTGGTAAAATTGAGGCTATGGTTACTAAGATTTTCTTTACTTGAGTATGGAAGGCGTAAGACTTCAAGAGTGAATACAAGGGCAGCAGGCCCATACATAGGGTGGGGCGTAATTTCTCGTACATTTCTTGAAACGTGCCGTATGATAAGTTACTCGTTTGTCAGAAAGATTTCGAGCTTTAGCATCTTCTACAGCAAGGGTCGTAGCATCAAAAAGTCCTGTATTTGCGCCTATCAGTTTGTTGTGTACTTTATTTAATTGCCAGGTCATTCAGCGGGTAACCACTGATTTTCAATGGCGGGCACATTTGTATTACAGAACTGAGAAAAGAAATTGATGTAGTTCGTTTTTCACGAAACCGCTATGAATTTTGGCAAAATTCTGCCGAACTAGGTCACCGCCACTTAAATACCTGAAGCGTCTCCCTGCAAAACTGATCCCTAAGTTATTCTGCATTGCGGTGGTAGCGTTTTGTGTATTTGTTTGGTGCAGCTCGATTTGCAAAATAGTTTAAGGGAACCCACGCGAAATGGATCAGTGACTTGCGAACCGCAAGGGCTGTCCCTGCTTCTGCCTATCCAGGTTGACAGCGCAGGCTAAGACACAAGCAAATGGCATTATTTCGGACCTAGGTCATCCCCTAAAAAGGGCAAACTTGGTGGGTGGGCGCGGGACCAATTCTGAGTATTCAGTCACTTGGATGCTTTCAGATTGGCCCCAAAAGGTCAATAAAAACATACAGTTTGCAACATTTGCTCCGCAGAAATGTTGACGAATGACCTTAGATCATGCATACCTAATACCTCAGCACAATTTCTGAGCAATCCTTCAAAAGGTCAAGGAAGCTTGCAATTGTTATGAAAATTTTGGCCCACTTAACTAACGTTTAGTTATAATTTTGATAGGCTTTCCAGAAAGTCACTGTAGCATTCCACCGCAGGAGTCCCGTAGAGGAAGCTTTGATTCGGGAAAAGACAGGAGCCAAATTATTTTTATAAAAATTTATAAGTAGGTAAAACGTAAAATGGGCAACATTTTTTCTAAGCTTCACGGTGCTTACTCATCGTACTTTCTGAAATATGCTTACGAGCGAATGTATCAGAAATTACGCCCTGACCTGTAAGCTCGCTGTCGTACGGTGTGCGATTATTTAATCAGACGCTGTCTTACTGCCAGTGCAGGAGGGATGTTGAAATTACTGAATTCTGTGAAGCTGACTAGTGGATTTTAACAAGGTCTCATTTCCATTGGCGTCGAGAGCCCTGTAGTTAAGCTAGAAAGTATTCAAAAAGGCTAATACAGTTCTTCGAAGGTATGAAGTTGCACACGCTGGATCACTACCAATTTAGAGAGGCTCGGAAAAATTGCAAGCCGGGAGAAATCCCGCGGTTCTGTGGCTACTGTCCGTGTCCCTGCAATGCATGGTCCAGAATGGGAGGTGAAAATGTCATTCATATTAACTGATGCAATCTTTTCAGTCTGACTTACATTCCAGCATGTGATGCTGAGGTTCATCGGCAAACTCATCTGATACAACTGTCTGCAAGGGATAACCAAATTCTTGAAGTGTTAGTAAAGACCATTGCTGTCATTTTTTGCAATGTTTTAGTGAATGACTTCAACGGTTTGAAAGAAACTTACTGTAAATTTTTTAGAGCCGACAAAGACGTGAGACGTTCCCGGACCCCAGCTGACGGCATAGAATCTACTGAGAACGCTGCGCCAGGCAGCTTTTCCTCATCTTCGTCGAGAAAAGGACTAGTTACAATACCTGACGTTGAATCCCCGAAGGTTGAACACAGTCGCAGCCTACAAGAAAGACTTTCGCCCGAGTCAAGGTCTGTTGGAGCAGCAGGACCAGATTCGACGCACCCAAAAAGCGTCGAAACCAGCACCGTTTACATTCATACGCCGTACGTAGCGCCTCACCAAACAACCCAAAAGCGAGTCGTTACCCATGTAACGATTTTCCCGTCACCTCCTCAAGAAGTTTCGGCGCCACTTTCCGTTGTAAGAACAGAGGGTACGAGTGACAAAAGACACGAAAAAAGTGTGATTGGGTCAGTTGGGGAGATTAATAGCAATAAATTACCTCCTGCCTTACCTCCGCCTGCAAGTTCCCCTTCTACGGAGATTGAAAGATCAGTAGAAAGCCCTACGAGCGAAAGGTCGAACGCTTCCATTACCCTCCGAAATAGTTCACCAGCGATAGAGCCTGTACCGAACCCCAATTTACCCAGTACCTTCTCGGAATCTACTACAGAAAGAACTGAGAACTCTGTTTCAAAATCTGCGACCAACGAGGGAGTCACTGAATCTAGTGGTTCTGCGATGCATACAGAGACATTTAATGTCGCTGCACTCAAACAATCCAAAGGATCTAACGCCATGGAAGACAGTACAGTGTTGCTCGCCAAGCACTGGGGACCTGAAAGGCTCGTACTAGTTCACAAAGAATTAAACCGGAGCCTTGGAATAAGTATAGTTGGTGGGAAGGTAAGCAGAAAAGTTTTCATCTGTTTGTGTCCTATGATGACTTGCAGTATAGGTATTTTTCGTTGCCGAAACTGAAAATTACTAACGAGCAATGTACGCCCATTGTACAAAACCGATTTAAATGGCAATAGCACCATCGTGTAGAGGACCCTCGAAAACCA
>JAQFYD010001964.1:0-10729 GCA_034694225.1 Bourletiella hortensis
TGGACGGTGCTATGGGAAACGGTGTTTTTTCAGAAGTTGCATTTTTTAGAAGGTGTTTGTATGAGAAGTTGCTTTGTCAAACGGTGCTATGGCGACGGTGCAATGGAAGACGGTGCTTCGGAAAAGGTGCTTTGGGTGTGACATATATATATTTCATGTGAATATTTCATTAGTGACATGTACATTTCTGAAGCCTATGAATATGGAGAAAATAAATTAATATTACACAGATGATTCAACCAAAAGGACAAAGCACTGTCTCCTTATACTTACTGCATGCTTAAAAGTCCGTTCTGCACACAATAGCTTATTCGCAACGTTATCCCAAACTTCAAGCACAATAACTGATTGCCGGTTTTCCTGCAAACTGCAGAGAGAGATACCCATTTGACATGATACGGCTTGGCCAAGATTTTTTCCAAAAGTTCTTTCAAAAGCGACCCAGATGAATCCAGACGAGCGTACACAATCGAAAGATTGCGAAGCATGCTACGACAGCAGTTTTTGACCAAGTCTATGTGTCCAGCCATGTAGATGAACATGGTGAAGAATACTTCAATTAATGGGAAAACATCGTAAAGCTCTTGAAGCCTTGCCTCAGGAAGCTTCGAAACAATTTTATCCATCCATATTTCCAAAATACGAGTTTAATGTCCATGAAACACGAACGGATGTCCCAATCCTAAGACACGCTACTGATTGTTTTGTCCCATGGTAGCTAACCATGATGGGTGCCACAGCTTCAAACTTATGTCGCCCCATCGCCACAGCAGCGGGCTAACTTGGAGAAATAGAGACATAAATAACAGATTTAAATCAAAGTATTATTTATTATCGGTACACACAGTCACTTGTGACTGCGACTCGTGTACACAAGTACACATTTTGAAAACACGATTATTATTATACGACGCTAACTTTAACTCCAGTGAAAGTAGATCTCCCACTGTCACAACAACTTTAACCTAAACCACACGTCAAGTTAGAAACGTCAAATGTAACCAAAAATAGCTTTAGCAATGTTGCCATTGTCTCAATAAGTCAAAAGTACGTAACGAAAGTAAAAGAATAATATAAATCAACGTCTCACGCCAACAGAAATCGGCGCTCATTGGATCTTTATCGGAACCACAAAACATTTTGGATCTACTACATAGTGGTATGATCTTCAAAAGTAAAGCAAATTTATCAAAACCTATGAAATAACTGGAAGTCAGAATTCCCGGTCGGGGTTGACATGGATCGTTAACATTAACGTATTCGACATACGATGCTGCTCACTTATGTTCGCGTCTAATATGATTACGAAGCCCCTGCTCCAAGGCAAACGGAGCACCGCAGCCCGGAAAATCACATAAAAAATTCATGGACACAGTAGCAGAATGAGCTGTCTTCCAGTGTTCCTTCAGTTCACCATGAGACTGAAACGTCTGACCACAGCGGAGATACTTGCAAGAATACGAACCAGATTTGGTTCCGACAACTGGGCTTATTGCTGTTGGTACCGCAATGTTCGACAATGCTTTCTTCATTTTGTTCTGCGTTCCTGATGCTCCCTTTGTTTCATTATACGATACGGCATTAGTCGAATCGCTTCGAAGAGCATCACTTGGTTTCTGAATAGACGGCTTATGCGCCATATCGTAATGATGCACTAATTCCAAAGCATTGGGGCGAATAACAGGACACTTCATGCAGCCATAACGACCAGGGCGGTCGTGGGAACTACGGACGTGATTCATCATGACATCGCGCTCATAAAAGCCACCCCCACAAATAACGCACTTGTAAGCCGCCTTGCGCTGAGGACCTGACAGCACCGTCCCTGTTTTTCGTACGCCTCGAAAAACTTTTACCGGAGATTCCGGAGCCATGTCCTTCCTTTCGTTGTGTCGCAGTAAGTCAGACACCAGCTCATCCTTGGTAGCAAATGATTTGTTGCACTCATTGCAAGTAAAGTTCCCAGACGAACTAACACTTCTGATATGGGAGCGGGAACGGGCTTCCACAGGAGAGGTATTTGATCCGCCTCGATCTTCGCTGCTGCGAATCGTACGCGATTCCGAGAAAGACTTAGGATTTTGTGTACGCCTTACAGACTTAGCTTCAGTTGTCTGCGTTTTCAAAGGGACTCTCACGGCAGGAAGGTTACCGCCTCTATAGATTTGATAATTAAGATACACATTACCCAACTTCGAACTAAAAGTGACAAATTATTATAAATACCAGCGAAAAACGACACGCTAACCTCGCAGAGGTAGACGGAGAGGGAATGTAAATGTTCTGCCGGTTAGGAGTGCTATGATAAGCCTCATCAGATCTCTGAAGTGAGCGGCGCTTAGATTTTTGTGGCGAATTTGTCGGCATTTCTTCTTCTGGAGACTGACGTGGGCTTAGAGAGCTGCTGGACATACTGGCTTCACTAATACATCTCTCGTGTCTGTTCTTAACATGACTCTTGAGTATTGCCTCTCGGGAAAATTTTTGTGGGCAGTACTCGCACTGATAATCCTTCATTTTGACAATGCTATAATCAGGTTTCTTCAACCCCATTAAGCTGGCATCCTTTCCCACAAAATCAGACCTTCTAGAACCAACACCTTTCATCATCCTTGTATGTCCTGCAGTGTCACCAACTACGCCATTTACCCCTTCCGTCCAGAACCCTTGAACGTCTGCTGAACGAGCATTCCTACAAAAACGCGCGTAAACAAAAATATGTTGTATCATACTTTCATACTTACTTTCATCGACTATTATTTCCTAAACGTCTTCAGATGCATTTAAATTTACTTACACCTCTGTCGCTTCTTTTCTGGGAAGCTTACAATTTTCGCCAGTTGAGTCTTCATAACCTGCCGCGAAGCTTCGTCGTCGTTTCCCCCGGGGGGGCGGCGTGTAACCGTTGATGTGCATTGATACTGAGCTGGATGGACTCAACGTATCCGTGCTCAAACTGTTAGTACAGCTAACTTTTTCATCTTCAACAGTGCTTTCTGAATCATATCCCCCACCGCTGCTGACTCCCAGAAGATTCTTCACAGACTGAGTACTACTAATGATTCCAACTGATGGTGAAGCCATAGTTTCCTTACACTCCAAACTGCTCAATACTCCTTGAGTTTCAAAAACTTGGCGACTTTTGAGTCCAGTACTGGCCGTTGTTGAAACATTGACTTTGCAATCCGTTCCACTGCAATAGTACTCACGTTTTAGCTCGCTTTTCACAGCAAATAAGCCGACAGAACTGGGAAATGCTTCAATCTCCGCTGAAGAAGCAAATATATGTTCATTGTTGTTTTGATGACATT
Source organism: Bourletiella hortensis (assembly GCA_034694225.1). Taxonomy (NCBI): domain Eukaryota; kingdom Metazoa; phylum Arthropoda; class Collembola; order Symphypleona; family Bourletiellidae; genus Bourletiella; species Bourletiella hortensis. Next base: position 3,312 of record JAQFYD010001964.1, read on the forward strand.
CTTGTGAAGAACTGACTGTCAGAATAGTTTCCCTCTTCTCGTAGCGTTCGTCACCGAGGACTGGTTCTGATTTGCATAAAAATTTATCCTTATCGGCTACTCTTCTTCTGCATAACTTACTGAAATGTTTCCTCAGGCCGTTAAGAAAACGGAAATATTTCCCACAGTTTTCACATTCGAATTTTCTGTCTTGATGACTCAACAGAAAAACATTCGAGCTACTCAGCCGTTTTGCCTGCATACCACGTCGCACGGAACGAATTGTGCAGTTGCTCTTTCGGACATGTAAAGCAAGTGAAAATAAATCATCCATTTTCTGCCCACAAAACTGACATTTCAGACGGTCAACTTGAGGTTCCGATTCACTGGCTGTAAAGTCATTGTAATAATTAAAGCTACTGCAGTTTTTGATATCTTCGTCTAACTTATTCAATGGTGACGACAAGGACTCCACCGCGACGATTTTAATACCATCCAAAAGATCCTCATTTTCATTCTGAAGGTCCTTCTGGTTTCTGAAACACATAATTTAAAAAATTACACCGCAATTTTAGACAAAAGTGGCATTAGTCGTTTTGCGGAAGAATTAAGTTCTTACCGTTGCATTAACGAAGCTATTCCAACGCCGGAAGTTAACTTAAACATGTTCCTTGGGCGAGCTGCACTGACGCTCCCACTTTAACGTGTAATCTGTGATTTTTGTAATTACTTTGATATAGTTTTAAACGAAATGATGAATGGGCAACAGATTTCTGTTTGAAAACGAACTAAATGAATCCTGGCTTTTCTGAAGTCGATGTGCCGATGTTGTTAAAACACTGGAAGACATTTCCCGTCAACGCGCTGCTTTCACTTTGATTTCTCGGCGCCGAAGAGCGACGCGAGCGATGATGTCTGTCAGCTGCGAAACGTTTTGAAGTAACGGCGGATGAGGCGCAGACTTGAATGGGATTCAGAACAGATCAAAAGATAAAAGTCAGAGAATATGGGCCTCGTTAATCATGGTGTTATCAATCAGTATGTGAGGAATGTGGCTGAAGGGTACTATGAAATAACGAATTATGGTTACGTAAGGCGTGTACTGTTCAGATCTCAGGTGCGTTTGTTCCGCAGGATTTGTGCGGAGCCACAGTAAATAGCTGAGGTGGTTGCTATAGGCGCATTCCTGCAAGAGAAGGAATTTCTGGAAACCTACTTAGGGATGGAATAATTTTATAACCTTATATAGTAGAAGATACAGTCGTTCGTGAAAACATGTTAATAACTTTAATAATTGTTTTCAGTTCTAATAAGAAATATAAATGCGTTCTGGACAAAATTGCCAAATAATAACCAGAATTGTACGAACAGAATAATATAACAATAATAACCAAAGAATGGACCAAGTGATGTTGAACTTCTGCAATGGTAATAATAATAAGCGTAACATGACGAGTCAGAATGACAGTAGTAGCAGATGGACTTGACAGTATCCTCTTTCCCTGATATGTGTCTAAACTTGGATGGAATGCGAACCAAGTCGTCCTCTCTACGACCAAAATAGACCTGAACCCACGTACAGTATTGCTATACAATGGTAGGTGCAGCATCTGAGCCTTGAAGTTCCGACGTATCCGTGGCAACAATTCGGATTTTCTTGTGATTATTAGCATGACTAGTTTGATTCGTCACATCATACGAACTTGAGAGATGACTGGGTACAGAATTGGTGGGTACTTCGGACTGAACGTCAGACAGTAAGATTCGCGGATAGTATCTCCGAAGTTGTTCAGTTTCTAAAATTGCTTTCCTCTGCAATGGACCAGGTGGGCTGGCTATACCATCCGGAATTTTCTCGTCATCTCCGCTAGCTGCTTCTGTTTGTGTTTGTTCAAGTGGAGTGGATTCGTTTGCTTCCGGCGCAGTTTCCGTTTCTTGATCCTTTACCTGCTCCACAGTATCCATTTTCTAAGCAAACCAAAAAACTTGTTTTGACAAGGAATATTATGGTTGGGGAAACTAAATTAAACAACTTGTCTTACCTGGTACGATATAGGTGAAAAATTAGTGCACATATTAAAGAATACTTGTCCTATAAAAAAGGCTGCTGTGATGCAGAAGCCCAGTATAGAAAAAACTTTGAGTAATTTGTTTGTCTCGTCTTGGTTAATGTTGGTATATGCGAGCATAATAATCTGAAGCAGGAACATGGTGACTACAACGAAATTAATGGCTGTGACATGTACTTCTTTGTCCACCTTGCACGGGGCGTAAGCAAAATAAATATTGTAGCGGTCCACATAATGTTTCATGATTGTGTAGACCAGACCTGGAATCAAATTTATGAACATTACAGGAATGAAATTATTCAGGCAACTGATTTAAAAAAACCATGACGACTTACCGAAAGGTGTGATGATTGGTGCTATGAGACTGAAAATGACGAACATGGTGAAGTTTAGCATAGTCCACGCATACTGTGCACCAAACTGGAAATCCCATAACACAGACTTGCGAATGCTGTCGATTTCGGCAGAGGATTTTGCAAAACATAGCTTAAACGCGTAACAGAATAGCTCCGGAAGTCTCATTAATTCCGAGGATGTTCCTAAAAATGACGATGTAATCACGTAGTTTACAAAGAATACGATGTTTCCAGTGTAAAAAATGCAGCTGAATTTTATCTCCTTCGGCCCAGATGTTCCAATTAAATGACCAACAAAGCTGAAATGAAAGGTTACGAAATGTTAGCCTCACCTTTAGGAAAAAACAAAACAAAAGCATGACAACAATAGCCAAGTCAATTTTACCTTGATGCTCCCAGAGATGGCAAAATTATCACCATGAACAACAGAAATGTGAAAGTTTTGACCATTCGGGAACGATTTTCAGCAGTCTTGGTCCAGAAACCCACAATTCGGTCTGACAAAGAGACTAGACTGGGCAGACTTACGGCAGTAATCCACAACAGTAACGTCGGTGCGGTGTCAGCGAGACCTGCTTTCGCCAAACCTCCCTACAGATAAAGCATTAATTATTTTTTAGTCCTTTCTCATACATTTTGTCTGAAGTTTTTGCTAAATCAGAGTCCTTACCATATTTGATACACTGGACTTGATGTTTACATTCGTGTTCACCGCGTTCAATATAAACACAGGAGTAGAGTAAACGCATATGACCAGAATCAGGACGACATTTACGAGGATTGCTTTGAAATACCAAGCCTTGTAACTCAGAGCCAGATTTTCCCTATGAACCAAAAATTCAGTGTGATTCTCTTGAAACCAATAAGACGTAAATATTTTTAACAAAATCTACATACCAATAAAGGTCTTCCGGCAATGGAGCATAAATCACAGCCCACTGGTCCGACTTTAACTTCCGGCTAAACGTTGAAGTTGGCCGTTGCTTTAGAAATTTTGCTGTGAACCGGTAATCTGTCACTACGCGATGGGCCATTTCGACAGTTTTGAATGTGACAAATGCAATGCCCAGCGGCCTTGCTAGAGCTCTTTTCCTTTCTAGTTCCACCAAGTGGTGGAATCGTTCTTCCTCCTTGAAGTAATAGTCTATGGCATCGATCTGTCAATATATGGGAAAAAATAAAACCATTTATTCAAATAAATCAAAATCTTGATGTACTTGAGCGAAATTTTTCTAACTCACCGATTTCAAGCCGCAAATAGAACAACAACACATCAGTTTTCCACATGTATAAGGCCGCATTTTCGGTCTCGTTCCTTTCACTTCAAAATAATTCTCCCAGTAGACTCGCGCACTTGCTGCAGCCGTCCTACAACAAAATCAGATGTAATCATGAAAAATAATTCTAAATTTATCAGAAAACGCCAGAACGTAAAAATTAAAACAATTTACTTACTTGGAGAACTCTGCATTTTGTAACTTGGAAATATTATATGCAAAACTGATTTCCTCAATCTCGATATCAGGGTACACCTCTCTGTCGTGAATAACGAAACACAAAATGGTATAATGACATTATTTCTGCTTCGTCACATAAAGTAAGTAACAGAGTAAGTTACTCACAAGAAATGTCCCTCAAGCTTCTCGGGATGAGAGTTTCGTTTGGCTATACGTGAAATCATTACAGTTCTAGATATTATTGGATCTCGCTCAGCGAATGCAAGTGACTTAGAAAAATGACGCAAAACCGCCACAGTTACGATTAAGTAGACGATTGTTAACGATACATGAACCCATAACAGCTTCCCGCTGAAAAACATACAAAAAAAGAACCATGACATAACACAAATAATTAACTGATCCGTCATTATTATGCAATGAATTCCCATCAGCATACCTGTCACCTAAATTTCTTATAGTTGAACTCTGAAACTCAGTAAAATTACTGTGCAAATTCCCTTGAAAGTTGATGGGCAGTACTATCACAATAGAAACCACCATGATTACGCATCCAATGAAGATTAAATGCCTTTGGAAAGACAAGTAGTGTACAGCATCTGCACCACTCTTTGCTCGGATCTGTTCATCCCTATTAAGAAAAACATTACGTATGCATACGTTTAATTGCAAATCAGGGCCAATTTAATATCCTTGTCCCACCACCACAGCTCCTCTAAAACAAAACTGTTAGTTGTTGACTGAGCAAATAAAAAAATTGCTTACGTTAGCCGGAACGTTGTTACAAGCCAGCTGAACATTCCTTGATCATTAATATAAACCTCGACGGGTGCTCGCTGTGCCGTATCTGGATTACTTCGCATTCTTTTCCGCCGATTTTGTGAGATTTCACATGTAACTCCTCCAAATAATACATCTTTATTGCTACAATCAAAATCATAAAGTTTCTATTTAAAATCCCATAAAACGCTTTTGTCGTCCATAATCAGATCCTCCTCACTGATTTTACATGCACCTTGTAATAATATTAATGTAGTATTCCCATATGTATCACTTACGTATGTTGTAGATCATTGTCTTCAACAAAGGCAATCCTACCATAATTCCATGCTCTCTTGCGTAAAAATGAAAAGAGCATAATCATCATCTGTAAAAACAAAAAAACAATTATAAAAACATCAGTAATAGTAAATTATCATCATCTCACTCTGAACAATGTCTCAACCACAAAATAGTTAATTCCTTACCACTGAGCCACACAGATTAAGAATTAGATTTTGCGGGATTCCTTCATAAGTTCCCAATCCTTCGATGATCGGTTTATTAGACGTATTTTTCCAACCAAGGTAAATAAAGCATTTTTGTTCCTCCGTCAGTGTTTGGCTTGCCATTATCCCACTCACTTAATTCGTATAATTATTTCACTTCTTCCCGTCCTGCTTCTTCCTTCCTGATGAAAACTCAAATCAGGTCTTCCTCCTCCTCGGATATCACCACAATTATCATCAACCATGCCGGCCAGAGTTACTTTCCCGGATTTTTCAGCACATACTGCAAAATCCCACTTTTTAAAAATATACACAAATAGAATCAGCCCGTTTTCACAGAAAACTCTATAGCAGTCGTAATAGCAGTAGCAGCAGCAGCTATTTTAATAAATTTCCACACATGTGTTGTGTTTACTCACAAAATTTCCTGCTACCTCTTCAAACTAAAATTCTTACGCCTCAATCCTTACTCTTACTTAAGACTTGAAAATAATTATGACACCTTCTTGCGCGAAGAAAAATCACAGATTTGTTATCATCAACAATTTCACAGTATATAATCATCATCATGATGACTAAGTACAGCAAATATTATTGCCCGCACATTAGTAACTACAATGTTAGACAATACAGAGGGAGGAAACATTTCACTTAAGGACTTTAAGTTACGGTAATAATAAAAACACAAAAATAACTATAGACGGGACATTACTCTGCTCATGAAAATATTTTAGAGAGAAAAATCCGTGTAAAATGTCTGAACTGTGAAATTAAGAAAAAAAATTTAAGTACAGAATAGGAGCAGCGAATTCAATGTTGGCGCACGGAACATAGAGTGAAAGCAGTTGGCCGGGTACTGACTGGCGATCATTGACGAGGACTTACATAGCTATTCGCACATTTGATTTGTCTCTCTCTCTCTCAACTTTCAGTCTCGGAGTCTCAGTCAGTTCTTTCTTCTACTTCTTCTACTGCTTTCGTCCTTGGTTTGCTTTTTGGTATTAAAGTCAAATGGCTATGTTCAAGTAGTAGTAGAAGCTAATAGTAGTATACTATAGTAAGGAAGTCCATAAGCAGAAATATAAAGCCTTGGTTGGGTTGTACAACAAAAGTTTTGTAAGAGGAGTCGTCCGTCCATACACCGCAGAATTTTTACTACATTTTGGCCATTGCTCTTGCCTTCTTGCTCTCCTTATAGCTACTACTGCAAGTCATAATGCACAAGCATCGATTATTTCACTACACTTTTCTTTTTCTTCGGCCTTCTTCTTCTTCTTCTGTTTATAATCCTCAAAAATAATTCCCCTCAAACACATTTTTTTTCGCAGCTCGAGTTCTTCTTCTAATAACGAGAAGAGGATGATGATGAGCATTGCACAAAACTAATATCACACTTGATTCATCATCATCATCAGTATTCACCAACACACACTTATCATCACATCTTTCGTTTTTCCTTTGTTCCTTCCTTGTGTAAACGTAAACCACTGGGAATGGCTATAGACACACGACAGACGCAGGCACACACAGGCATGAAGAAGAGGCGAAACGAGACAGGCATATATGAAGCTATTAACATTTTATAAGAAGTATTATTAAATATCCCATGACTTTTCACGTAGACAGAGCTATAGAGCTGCTAAATTATTAGTTATGTTATTATGTTCACAAGTTCTTCCTTCATGAATGATCGCGGCGGAGTCATGATGATGATGTTGCCCAATTGCCCAAAATGTCAAACCACAGTGCTTTTGCGATTCTCTTCACGCCATGGCTTAATGGCTTGCTTTTGGCGTGAAGCCTCTGCCTGACTGCGTAAGCAAGGTGAAGAAGCGTTCGTTCATTAGCCAAGCATCATGCTTTTTATTACGTTTGTATTTCAATTTCAATTATAATGCAGGTTAAGATAGGCAGGAAAAGATGCGAATTCTTATGAAATTTTTATTCTTTTGGGTTTGGAATAAAAAGAGCTTATTTTGTAAACTGTGAAATGTTTGCTGACAATTTCCAAGGAAGCTTAATCTGAATCTATTTGTCTGTCATTGTTCGTTCGTGAACTGATACAATAATTTATTATGACTGAATAGAAGTGAGAGAGGAATTCATAATGTCATTGCAACAACACAGTGGCAGCAGCCGTAGCTGGAATGGAATTTTAGTAAACTGAGAAACTTTGATAATTTTTTTGGTCTTGTGCGGGACAAGTTCATGTGTAAGTGTGAGTGGTATAGCCAGATAAACCAAATTTGTTTCTCTAAATGGGTAAACAGAATATTTCTCAATAGCTTT
>JAQFYD010001965.1:0-10727 GCA_034694225.1 Bourletiella hortensis
ATATACAAAAGCAAGACGATGCATACAGACTACTACATGTGTGTATAGACAGGGACAGACAGGGTCATAAATTGTGGGATCATTCCGTGAAAGCTGGGCAAACCATACACTTTATTCTTTTACCCCAAAAGGTACATACAGACAACAGAGACCACCACCATGGCATTCAACTAGCTATTTAGTATTTCCTTATGTCCGCTCTAAACTTTGTTTTTATGCCTCTCCGCACTGCTCAAGTTCCGTGCATAATATATAAAACCTTGTCATCCTACGCCGTAAAAATTCTCCTCATATCGCTGCCACTACAGTATTATGACCATTCTGAGGGCGGAGCACACGGAGGAAAGGTTCTAGTAGTGTACTAATAGTAAGCATATATAGCTAACTACGCGTGGTTCAGAGTTCAAACTAGTAGTAGTGAGCAGTGGTTCCATAGCATATGATATTAAGGCTAAATTCTGACTCGGGGTCGCACATCTAAAGTCTGCTACTTTCCTCATGGACGCATACATACAAAATAGATATATATCATGGACTGTCCCATACCGTTGCCACAGTATTTTTATTATCATTATTATGAATAGGAAGATGAGACCTACCTAAAGTCGAGCACGAAGTAAAAATCTATGTATTCATGTATTCCGCTGGCTGGCTGTATGTATGTGAGTGGATGAGGTCCAGAGATGACAGTCACACTGGGAGCACACACAAAGTATGGATAAGTTTGCCTGCCTTTTTGACAAGGACTGCGTCCCTTCTGTCCAACAAACACCAAGTGTCTTTTCATAGGTAGGTTGTAACTTGGTCCACCTTTTCACTTAAATATTTATTCGAATCATTCAAGTAGTACTCACGCAGTGTCAGGGGTATACAGCAGTACATCCTACCCTCTGCGACAGAGATAGATACATTGTTACAAACAATGTAAGGATGCTACACCCCAGTGTGTAATAGCAACTGTATATAACAAGAACGTGCTGCTGCTCCCTTCCGAACAGACAATATGTCTAAAACATTCATGAGAGAGACAGTAGAAGAAGAAAATGTACTAGCTAACGTTCCAGACACTTTAGTCAAAATCCTATACATAAATCCTATCTACCATTGAGTCAACAGAAACCGAAAGGTCCTCTTTCTTCAGTTTGGGTCTCGCTCCATATCACATAGCAGTGTGGTAACCACCTCTATAGAAATCCACAATTTTGCACTGATTCCGATGAAATCGGTACGGAGGTTCCTTCTTATGCCAGGTATGGAGCACTGAGCACTGCATGCATCCAGTCGGGCCCAACAAGGCTACCAATCACTTCGATTTTAAAATAAAGTTCAATAAACAGCAAACATGTATTGATCTTTAGGGCTTAGACACAATCATAGCAGCAATCATCCGTAGAACGATTCCCTTTGCCAGCCAAACAGGCTTGTATGGTTAAGTGCAGACAATTCAGATTGTTAAGGAAAATGGCATCATGAAATGTGATCAGAAGACTTGATAATTGAGTTAGCGGAAACCTCAGGAAATTCACAAGGATAGACTGAATTTTCCACTCAAGACTTCACAAGCATACATCACCATCATCATCAAATCAGACACTAAGATAGTAAATCTAGATATTTTCCTAGATCCAAAGATGTATGTGATGGAATAGGAGGAAATCATAAATAAGGGAGTGCATGAGCATGAAGATGGACAGTTGTGTATTAAGCTGAGCTATAGTTTTACCTTACCTTTTTCAGTCTCATGGTGAGAGAAGATTGGTGGCAAAGTAAATAGTGAGGGCTTTTGTGTTATAATAGAATGTTGTAGGATATATGTGTGAGTGTGTGGACGTAGTTTGTTGCACCTTGACTGGAAACTCAGCATGGTATAATAGTAAGTATATGTACAAGAATCATTTGTGCATACACTTTGAGCAAGCATTGACTTTCCATCCTGTCTGATGGTTCCAAAGGCGGTTCCAAAATATGAGGTTAATCAAAAAGGGCACATGCCTTCACTTTTTGAACAAATAGACTCAAGATCCTTCCTTCCACAGCCCTTTTAACATTCAACTGAACTAAACTGACCTCCCGTAAAGACTCAACTGCCCGTGAAAATTTTTCAACTTGCCCTTTTCAACTTTCCAATAGATATATATAGTAGAACGACGATGATCCTATTTTCAACCATTGACTTCTCACATAAACCTCGTGCCACCTTTAGAATAAGATTCTACTTCCATTCAGAAACAATTGACTCTTCTGAAGGTTTGTCTGAACAGCCGTCGTCGTCATATAGTCTTCCTTTTCCTTATTTTTTCCTTATTCATCCATTATGATGCACAGGCCACACATAATATTGTCCAAGAAAATTTGTTTCATCTCCTCTAGTAAAGTAACAACAATGATTTTTTTTCTGGGGGCTCGTACTGGTCATTCTTATTATTATCTTTATTATTTGTATACAATAGGTTTCACTTTTGGATGACTTTTGTAGTAGTACTAGTAGTAGTGTGTGTATGGTTGTTAGTTGTCGTTGTAATAGGAGTAGTAGTAGCTAGACACCATGGAATGATTTTTCATTGGAAAAATCAGGCCCCTCTTTCATGTATAATGAACTGTCAGCGGGACCGCCCTGTGTGTTCTCCAGCGGCAGATGTGACGAATTATATGACCACCACTAACTATAACCACCGGTTCCCCCAATTTGCGGTGGTAATCATGGCCAAATCTGCACAGAATAGAACAACTCCATACACATATATAAACTACTACTACCGCATGAGCCCTTCTTGATTGCACAGAAAAGGACGGACGGACGGACAAACAGACAGGGAGACTGAACAAGGTTAAGTTCACTCACTGTACGGTCCAGTGCTTGTGAATAAGGCAGGCATAGGGAGGCATTATACAGAAATGAAAAGTTACACAGAAAAGAACACATTTGCGGCTACATGGAATTGAAAGTATGACAAAAAATTGTATATAAAATAAAATTGTGGGAGAGGCGTTACGATATAAATGTGCTTGCGGTTTTTACTACTACTCCATCTTTTTTGACTTTTTAAACTGGCTCATCATTATGTGGCATACAGAGAGGCACATCCCAGAAACCACAAAGAGTAGCAGCAGTAAGAAGAGAAGAGTGGTAATATGGACTGTTTAAAGCGATGCAATCGAAACAAGTATCATCGTAATTTTCAGTCGGACCTCACATAGCGAAAGGGTGAGCGGAATGGTTTCACGCTTCCTAATAGGATGAAGGGATGGACGTCAAACAAGCCATTGAAGAGAGATTAATGAGTAAATCTATATGTGCATCTTCCATTAGCTGGCAAGAGGATCCATGCATCTTTCAACGTGTGAGTGAATATGTGTCTGCATCTCTATGTCTACAGCACAAAACCCCCTTTAAAATCAGCTACTGATGTCTACCACTGTTTGTGTTTGTGTGTGTGCATTTACAACAGCGTAGCTGCCAAAATTTAAGCACGGATTATTAGATAACGTTGACAATACTCTGAATGTTTCACGCTGTTACTCACTACTAACTCTAATCCCAGCCTAAATATTACCCTCACATATACAAACACACACAGTTTCAATAGACACTCACACATGTTACTCCCTTTTAGCCTTGAACAAATTGTCAATACATAAACTGGTTCATTCAAAAAATCCTCTAGCGATCAGATACTATACTAGCTTAAATTTTTAATTGTCCATGTCAAGTGTGTGGGCTGCGTTTGTATGTGTGTCTGTGAGGCTTTTAGGATTCCAAACGGACCGGAAAGTGTAAAAAGTTTCACTAGCTTTTTTTCCATTAAAACCATTTGACATGCTGTTTAGAATTTTAAATAGTTTTCCTCTCCTTTAGACGCCGTAGCTACTACTACTCTCTAAATTGGTTTACACTATCTGTAGCCATAGTTTTTCTAAACGTCGCGTCGTCATCACCATCAATATCATTTTAAAAACAAATCTCATTCATCGCCAAAGCTCCATTTCTCAGTCATCAATGACTCACTCACGGTCTCACTTGAATTTTCTACACTTAGCTCATCTATAGTCTCCCTTCTCAAATGAAGGCATATAACAACAATCATCCTTTCATCTTTCACTGGGCCAAGTGAAGAACTGAAAAATAAACTCAACCCTGGATGTACACACTATGTTAAATGAACAGTTTAGCCATGTTTGAAAACTTCTAAACACTTGGGTTTTAGTAATAATTAGCGGCAATTAAATAAAAACATTAAAAATAACTAACGCCGAAGTATAATTCCTATTTGCGAAGAGCCCAAGAAGGCATGCAATCCTTGAAATAATAGTTGTTTCTTACCATAACGAATGGTTTGAAAACAGGCGCAAAAAATCATTGCGGAAATTTTTTAGCGTTACTTATTCGACTTAATGAGGAAAAAAGTAAAGCAATTTAGACAGAAGACTATACGGAAGAAGGGGGCATTTGTCATTACGCTTGCTTGTTGTAACTGTAATTGTTACCAATCAACTTAATTAGCCTTCATCTGTACGGCTTGGAATATGGCCCATAGAAATAATAAGTTTCCCCATAGGAATGTAAATAATATAATTTAATTGTTCTTCTCAGGCGTTACCTTTACAATAATTGTTGACACGTAAGAAAAGGCCTAATTTGAAGACAGCTAACAAGAACAAGAACAACAACAGCAGCAACAGCAACTGGCCACCACTGCTATAAGTTACTGACATTAAGTTCATATATATTTTTTTGCTCCTGCTCTTACTTAGCCCACCAAGTTGAACAACAAGCTAACTAGATAATTCGTCTCGTTATTATTTGAACATGAATATGATGACGACAGCAGGAGTTGAAAAAAAATTACGCTTACACATTAAAAGGTCCCATTAGTGATGTAAATGGGCGGTCAGAGGGATTCAAAATTGGAAATAATAGAGTTTTTGTCCTTATGCCATATTCTGATTATTACCTACGGCACAACAGTTGATTCCTCTCTAAGAAGCGTACATACAAGTCGTCATCATAATGAAGGGCTAATTAATGGCTTTCAATGCGTCAATTTTCTCAAAGCTAGCTATAGCTACTCACTCATTCGCTCGCTTGCTCATTCACTCGTTCGTTCACTCAGGTGTAAGTATGTTAAGGGGAGGCCATCAAGTAAATGTGTCGAAGGGAGAACATTTGTAAAACTATGACTTACAGACAGAGCCACACACTGTGTTATTATATCTCCGTCACTATTATTTAATAAATACAAAAATCCATTGGGCTACCAAACAGCGATATATTTGTATAGGAATAGTATACAACTTTTTTCCCTATGAAATGAACTAGCATCATAGCGGAGTGTTGTAGCTATGAGTTGTAGCTATGTGTTGCATTAGTTTCATTATTATTGATAGTACTATTCCAACTCTAATCAATTAGCTACTTACATTTTGAAAAGGTTATTATTTGGATCGTTTCAACAAGTTTACTTGTTCGGGTGTGTGTGCGTAATGGAGTGAGCGTAGCTACAGTAAGTATAGACAGTAGTACAAACTTTAGAATAGCTGTAGCTGTAGCAGCTATGTGTATGAAAGGCAGGTGAGGAAGAGTGAGGAGCGAAAAAATTAGAAGACTCTTGTGTGTGCCTCAGAACTGGATCCGCCTTGGAGACATTGTGTCCATTGTTTGCCCATACTTTTCTGGTGTCAATCACTCGAGTTAGTCCCTCCTTTAGGTAGACGCCCACTAGAAGCGTTCACACCGCCCCGAGGTTCTTACTCAAAGCCAACACCATTGCACAGCTAGAGCTGGCTTGCGCCAACTCCTCAGTCAGTTGCTAGTTGAGTACTCAAGAGATAACACCAAGAGGTACTACCAGTCCGACCAGTCCTCCACATCTAACAAATATTATTCCACTGTACACATTCTACTATTACAATACCTTTTCCACACGTTACAGACACACTCACACGCACACAGAAAATTCTCCATCCACTCATCTCATCAACACTAAGAGAATATAATAGACACATAGAGAGATTAGACGACAGCTTAAACTCATCCTGTAATCAAAACTCATTGTCACCGTAACCACATCAATCTGTAGACAGCCTTTGGTACAGTTAAACGGATCTTCTCCTCTTCTGTCTCTCCTTTCCGTGCCTGTCTTCGTCAGTACCAAATGGCGTAAACAGTACTACAGAAAAAAAAACTACAAGTGTATTACTACACGCGGATATCTGAGGACTATAATGATAGCATGTCAAATTTTGTGAATTTTTCCCTTGAAAAATTATAAATACAGTTGCCATGATACTAATCATCAAAAGTGGCCTGTGATTGTAAAGTTGCTCTGGTTAATAATTATGATAATAATTGCGAGCATAAAACTGTGTGTGAATCCAGTTTTGCAGTGATAAGTATGGGAATAAAAATAGAGTGAATACTACTACTACTACTACTACTGATAAAGCTTGAGCTTTTTCAAACGCGGACATTTTACACGTGAAATTTTTAGTTGAAATATTCCATGGATTTGTAAGGAAGGAAAAAGACAAGTGAATGAAGTGAGAAATAGTGAGAGTTGGACAACAACTGATTAATACTTTATGGAAGATGATGTTGCCGCTGTTAGGATATTACTGACCCTGTGTGGATCGATTTACTGGGTTCTTTCCTGTTGTGCATGTGCATATAGTACCAGCTACTACAACTACTAGACTACTAGCTGATCTTCATACTGTACTACTAGTAGTAGTATTTTTGATCTCGGAGAAAATCCCTTTATTATAATATTATTGGACAATATGCTCCCCGCCGCGATGGACGAATCACCCGCTTTGGCTTCTACAAAGCCAAGATCCACGGATTTTTCTATTGCGGCTATCATGTCCAAAGAATCTACCAAAAGTACTTCCCCTATTCTCAATGACAGTCCTACAAAGACTATAGGTAATTTTGCCGGTTACTTGTTACTTACACATAGTAGAGAGTATGGAATCTTTGTGCCAAGTTTGTGGATCAATGAGGATAGATCTGTGAAATTTTTAAGGTTTAAGTTGTAGAGATTCAGTTGTACTATAGATTTCGTAGTCAGTATGTTAGAGTCTATCAGGCCGGGCCTCATGGCCCGGGTTTTTCTGCCAATTTGTAGTACTTTGCTTCCGGAAGTGTTATAGTCAGTCGGGGGAAGCGTGTGTGTTGTGGGTAGAATGAATAGGATGTGTGCATGTTTGTGGTTAGGGAAAGATCGTTGCGGTGAGGCAGTTTGATTATTTTTCTGGAGTTCAACTACCACAAGTGTACAATCAATTTTTCTGTACACGAATTTTTTACAGACGGATGAAACTGCGAGTTTTTTTAAAGTATTGGTGGATTCCAACGCTGAGCCGTTGTAGACTTGAAATTTTAGGAGGAATTTAGTACTTTGAATTGTTCATGTATTAGGAAGGAATTGACATATATGTTTTGCAAGTTGGATGACAAGATTATTAAATTGTACATGATTTGATGCTGTTATCTTAAATTTAGATACGCTTTGCAATAGCCGAAACCGGTACAATAACAATCACCCGTATTCTCAAGATTCCCCATCCCACCGTGGTTCGGAAACGGAGGAATTTTCCGAGAGTGACTGTGAGAAGGACATTGACATTTGTGATGATGACCATAAAGTCACGTCTTCCTCGGCGGAAACGCCCGTCAGTCTCAAAGACTTGGACGAAGAGGATGATGATGTTATCTGTAGTCCAGGAGACAGGAGTTCTCCCAGCGATGACACCAGTACTCCTACAAGCAAGAACAATAGTAACCATCACAATAATACTAGCAGCAAGAAAAGTGCCAAGGGTTCTCGTAACAAAGTCGAGATGAAGGGTCGTTGCAATTGTGACGAGCTTCTATTAGTCAACTGTCATCTAGAAACCAAAGAGTTATGGGACAAATTTCATGAGCTTGGCACCGAAATGATCATCACTAAAACTGGAAGGTAAGATTCAAAAATTTCATTTATCCATCATAGCTATTTCCAAGTATTTTCCCTTTCGTTTCCTCTGAAATTTTTCTACTATTAAATAGTAAGCCATATCATCATCGCACTAATAACTATGGTTGGCTGCCTCATCATCAGATTGGCTGTCGGTCGCTTCAGACAGGGACTAATACAGTCTAGTTATTGTTCATTTAATTAGCTACATGACTCTGTAATTGATCCGTCTGTATATCTGTACTTGCGTAGTAGTAGTTAGTTGTGGTAGAGCACAGAGCCGTGGCGGCATAGGCCCTCTTCTTATTAATAGGATATGAATATGTACGCATATAGATTGCATTGGCCATAGAACCCCAACATAGTTGAACACCCTTTGTCGCTCTTATAGAAGTTACGAGCCTAATTGTTTGGTTTATCGTATTCACACATCGTGTCTACAACTAGTTGCATCCATTTCACCAGAATCTCATGCTTACCTTTATCAAAATATCTAAGAATGTTTGTGCACGGACCAGGATTTTAAGGTTCTTTTTACTCATTACTGATAGGGCGGCTATGGGAAAGAAAATAGTTGGAAGTAGCTAGCTAGCTTCCTCCATCAGACTTATTAATAATAAGCACACAGGTAGAATTTTGGTCACATGTGATTACAGTGCGGGCATGTTGAGTTTGCCTTCTTGTTGCACTGATGATGATGATGAAACTCAGAAGAACTCTGTGTTAAATATCTAATACAAGGTAGTACTACTACGTGTGAGCTTGAAAATGTAGAAGAGGAATGAGAGGGTGAAGACGACCAAGGTGATAAAGTTAATTACTTCCTCTCACCTCATCCACCTTAGAGGTTGTAAATATAGCGAAGAAGGAGAGATAGGGAAAGGTCTGCTAAAAGAAAAAACAAGAAACACATATTACAGTGAAATCTCGCTAAAGTGAATCACCTTATAGTGGAAATCTCGTTATAATGGAAAATATTTTGACTCCCTTTGGGACATTTTGCATGCATTATCGGACCTCTATAGTGGATTTTCGTTATAATGGACAAAAATGGCATGTCCCTTCGAGTCCATTATAGCGAGATTTCACTGTATACACATTGCTGTAGCTAGCATGATGATGACCAGGAGTGAAAAAGTGAACCACCCCGAACTGGTGCCTGGTGCCCTGAGGAAACCTTGCTCATGAAACAGACACAAATGATGATTTGAGAAGACAGAGCCACTACTCCAGCAAAGGATCCGACCGGCTTTTTCTTCCCTTTCCTCTGACTTAATTGCGCCCTTATGATGAACATCAACATCGAATCTCACTAAAACTAAACTAAAACACACCGCTCATCGCTCAGTCCCAACATAATTGAGCTTTCTTACATAACTTGCACACATATAGGATCCCTTACACATCCAAGCTTATAGTTATTTGACATATAGAATACTAAAATACTTGTTCTTTCCTGGTGGTGGTGGTACTCATCTTGTAAACCTAACCTCTAGGAATTGACCACAAGAAGGGCTGAACGTAGAATCATCATCATCAAACTCAATAATCTTTTAGCGGCAAAAAGGAACATTTGATTGATAATGCTTCTTCTCCTCTGCCTAATCTAACTTTAGCTCTTGTTCTTCTTGAAGCCATGAAGATAGCTATGTCCGTCTTTGAAAGGCATTGAGGCATTTGTATTCCTTCCGTTGCTACAGTTGACTTCACTTGTAGTCAACCGTCTCGGCTTGTCTTTTGACAACAGACATTTTAATCTGAACAAGTATAAAATCTAAAGAGGCAATCAAGTCTGGCCTCAAGACAAATTACTTTAGCCGCACATCATCATCCTCATGTGTCTATGATGATGATCACGGCGAGGAGGATGAGATGGTCAGGAAAAGGGAACCCCTGGACCTGACGGACCAGGGTATGTTTTTCTTAATCCCTCCAGGTTTTTCCTCTCCTCTGTGACTTAAGACAGGCGTGAGCTGCCAAGAATATCATTGTTTCCCCCATCTGTTTGTGTATTAAATGTAAGGTAATACGTGCATATAGTATGCGCCCATGCTGGGCTCTGTTTTAGCTAATTTTATATTTCTTGGCTACCACTGAGCCTTCTCCCACGTTCCACTTTGATGAGTATTTATTTTTCCCGAGATGCATCCTCAAAACTGCTGCCATTCACATTGCATTGCTCTTGAACTGCAGGTGGGACTCGCTACTTGAAACTGAAATGGTTTTACTACTTTTGCTGCACTTTTCATTGCGGAAATGATGCTTGCGGACTGTAGCTAGAGGCATGAGGAGTCATTTTTTTTATTATTTGCTAGCATATGAAGCAACACTCGTCAATGGACATTTAGTGAGCCCAGTGGACGGTGGTGGACGAGTAATACTGAACAGTGTTCTCTATGTGTGGAAAAGTTGAGATTAGATCGACACTCTTGACATAATAACAGATGGCAAGGTAAAGCGTCCGTCGGTGGTGCTCAAACTGAAATATTATGCCGGTGCTCACTGGGCTTCCTTCGTATCGAGAAAAACCTTCTGAGGCAGACGTAGCTACACATTATTATTGCATCCCATAGTACAGTATACATGTCCAACTCTCATAAATTTTGCTCTGGCTATTGCCACAGTCCTGTCTTTCAGTTCCTATATGAGCCTCTCTACACATCTGATTATAGCTCGCACCCACAGTTAGAAATTCAGAGAGAGAGAGAGCGATTGCTGATAATTGTTTTATATTTCATGTGAAAGTCACGCTAGTTTAACTCCATTAAATCC
>JAQFYD010001966.1:0-10727 GCA_034694225.1 Bourletiella hortensis
GATGCTAAAAGATATTTAAATTTCAAATCCAATTATTACCACCGCTGTCACAGATTGATGCAAAGACGTCTCATGACAGGCATGTCAGGATATGGATCATTAGCTCATATTTAGCCATCCGCCAGATGTACTTAACACATCTCGCCAAAAAATTCGGTCCTTGTTGCACCGAGGTAGATATCATTCTTGATTATGACTTTTTTTATTCGCATTTTTTCTACTTTCATCAGGTATGCATCAGCCAACAACAGTAACATACATTGTTCGTAGTAGTTATTCAAATAATTATCTTAATAGCATAATTTTGTAATCCACACGCACCCTCATTCACCCGTGAATATCATTTCCGCATTTTCCTACATTTTTTCATTACCCTTTCTCCCACCACTAAATTATTAACAAACAGCTACATAACATTATTAATCCTGAAATGAGCTCCTTCTATAAATTTCACATTTCTTCCACCACCACCTGAAAAGTTTGCCGTGGGTGCGCGCACATGCATCCAATTTCTATAGCTTTCTAACAAGTGAAAATAATCGTAAAGTTAACATTATCGTGGTTTCCCCAACAAAATAAAATCCTGTCTCATTACACACTACTACTATGGGCCTCATGTTCTGGCTTCACAGTAACTCCTTTCAGTTCTCATCAAAATTAAATGGCGATTGTAACAACAACCAACTAACTTGCATAGTTATTTGTGATTGAGCATAATTATTTATGATTCCCTCTCAAAAGGGAGCGAATACAGCGACGCGCATTAAATCATAATTGCTATGAAGGAACAAGATGGAAATGCTAAACTCATTACACCTTTCTCCCCCACCATACGTTCACAACAAGTATTGAAAGTTGAAGAAAACTTGGAAACAAAAATTAATGACAAGAGAGTACGATAAAGAGAGCTGACAGGAGTAACATATTATTATCATCCTAAGGGTAATAATAGTAATAATTGTGTCTTACAAGTACAGCAGTGCATTTATATAGAAAGAACGCTTCAAAAAGAGCAGTAATGTAATAATGATAATTGATAAATCGCAGTACGTATAGGCAATCAAGTATTTTTCAGAAACCCTTTTTAAAGTATTCTAAAATCACATTTTTACATTGTTGTATTTTTTTATATTCTTGCGGGGATGTCTCACTGCCAAAACTTGTGCTTATTCACTCCCCACATTTGTCAAATCAATCATATCATCACCACCACTGCAATGTCCTTAGTTTTCCCCCCAAAGTACACTTCTTCATCCACTTCTCTTCATGCACAATCTCCTCTTTTGACATATTCATCGGGACCAATGGAAGCCGCATCTTTTCATTTATTTTCCCGACATTATTGCTGCTGCCTGTGTGAATGATGATAGTTTATGGAAAGCAACTTCATGAATGCAAAAGTTGGACAGCCAGACTTCCCGCAAAGATAATTATCATTTGTTATTACTCCTTGACCCTCACTATTATAATTGCATGAGAGGGTGTCATAAATAATTTTGTATTCATGACGAAAATGGCACCTGCAAAGTTCTGACAACTCGCGAAATTTTTGAACTCTTGGATATTTCCAGAATTATTTATCCTCATGCTTTCCCTTGCGGCTACTGAACGATCTCTATAGTTGGTTTGCTCCATGAAAATGCCTTAGAAAGAAACGACTAGTATTCTGCACAATGGAAAAGGAAATGAAAAAAAACTGTTCCTATACACCTACAAGGAGCAATACTAGAAGGAAAAGAAGGTAATTTTCGCTTGCTTGGTCCCACAATTGAATTCCATCTACGCAATAATGGTGGTAACAAAAATGTTAAAGTGAACAGGGCGGATGTGAATTAATCAAAATGGCGGTGCTAATTTTCCAGCTACATTAAAACCCACTCAGGTTGCATTCAGATTGGCAGAAGATGTGAATATTTCCATCTTCGTGGTCACCCTGGACAATGCTTATTTATTCTGCACCAAGTAAGTGAATAATACAGAAGTATAGGCAGGGATTTGGGGGAGAGGGGGCGACGACCGCAGCTGTGCATTTCGCGATAGCTATATTTTTATAAAATGGCATTTATGTCAAAAGGTGAATCAAGATTGCCATTATTGTTATTATTATTAGTTTCACAGTAATTTCAGTATTAATTATTATGACAATAACTTGACACAGTTAAAGTTCCTTAGAATTACAATAACAACAATTTCAACTTTAGTAATAATAATAATAATTATCATGATGATATGTTCTTCCCGTGATTTATTAGCCTTCACAATATATGAACCGAATTTCCCTAATTTCCTAAACTTATCAACTAATTAGTAATATTACAATAGATCCGTAGTAGCAGCAGTAGTAATTCATAGCGGTTCATGCATCATTCGCATGTTAATAACAAAATGGAAACAACTGTTTTCATAGCTATGTACACTACTACTTACATGCTAATAATACGCTCCATTTACCGTTACTCTGCAAACTCCTTCTGTATTAGCTATGTGCTAAATTTATTCTGCCTACGCTATTCTATACAGAATGGGATTACTAGGAATGGGGGCTACACGAGCGCTACAACAACTACTTATTCATTAGTGTCCAATTATTACCCTTAGAGTTACAACACGTTGGAACAGGCAAGAAAACACTGTACAGATTATGATGATTATTTTGAAATCATAATGGATACGAAACAAGGAGAGGGCCACCAAGAAGGCTCACTCCGGCTCATATACGCACCACAGAAGGGATTATTTCATCAGCTACACATAACTTTCTTTGAAAATAATGACACGCATTCGGGTATAGCATTACAACTACTGGCCGATCATGTCCTTCATGGTTCACTACAGAAATCTACAATAATTTATTTGCTACTCCAACATCAGGGGACTTTCACTCTTTCCTACTACTTACTGGGTACCTAGGAGGATGATGAAGCGGAGGGCAACACCTACTCTTCTGGTATTCAATTTGAAAAGTTCATGATGATTTAAGAGAAAGAGATACAGTTGTTGTAGACTGAAGGAACCATAAAATTCGATGCTTTATAGAGTTATAACAATAATAATTATTTTCTTCATCTCCCTAGAATATTTTAGCATGAAAACCCAGCTAAAATTTGTTTTTTTACGTCTGCATTGATTACAAATTCATTTTTTATATTCAATTATTATGGAAGCACAAGTTGGTGTATGACTCTCACAGTATTCGGCGCACTGCTGAGCCATGAAAACGTAATAATAGCTATAATTATCGTGATAGGAGATTCACACTATCAGTCCCAACTGCGTAACTATGTACAGGAGCCCTCCCTGTAATTCGTTACGTACCATCATCATCATTATAACAAGTAATTATAGTTTGCCAAATTCTTTTGAATCCGTTAGCACTACGCTTTTTGTTTCTTATTATTTGCAGGCTCGATCACAAGAATCATTCTACAGTACAGAAGTGCAATAATAGCTGAATGTATATATGGCAGGTGTGGCTGCAGCACGAGGATGTCTTTCCTCATGGCCATTTGCACGCACTCTCTCATCAGACTTGGTGCAAAATGAAACGACGGTAGACAATGACTAGAATAACTAAAACAAGATTCTGCCTTGACATAAAAAGCCTAAGGACTGACTACTTAACAGACCCCGTGGATTATTTTGGCAAAATCGTTGATCACGGAGACAGGAATCGAAAAGGCGGAGGAGCTGCTCCGACATGTAAAAGTGTGGCCTCAGGTACAATGCTTTATTATAAACATTAACACGGCGACCGGGCGATAGCTATAATTAAACGGCCGCCACAATACAATGTCTCCTATACACTGCAAGATGGTACACTGCTGCTTTTCTAAGCAGATTCTCTCTTTATGATAACAAAAGTTTCCTTTATGATCTTCACAACGATATTATTAATTTGTTTTCTTTTAAAATCGCAATCCCTGTAGGAACTCTAACTGGAGGTAGCATATTAAACATCAAACATACCGACAGAAGTACAACTCTTTTAGGTTCATAGTCAAAGGCCTGACTTACAAGCACCTTCCCTCCTCCCATATTACCGTTATCATCTGAAATATTCATTTCATTCTAACTTGTTCCATCCACTACTTCTTAGCCATTTCATAGACAAGGAGCAAGTGATGTTTCCTTATGCAGCTCTCACTCATAGGCTACTTTACCTTTCCTCAAGTACAGTCAGATAAAAAATTACGTGAGCAGCGAGGAGACAGAGAAGTTCAAGACGCAGCCGACAATGCGAAATATTATCACAGCTGCAAGTTGAAGAGAACGACTGATTGAAGAACGAATGAAATGGTTTGGGTTTCTTGGCATTAAAGTGTGGTGTAGAACAAACAAGGAACCCCGTGGCAATAAATTTGAGCTTAGGATACAGCTTAACGATGAGTTAAGGAGAAGAAGGAAATGTAGAAATGTCCAAGGAGAAGAGATGTATGTAAGTTTCCTATGATTCCGTTCATGATACTCATGAGCATTAGTTGATCTTTAAGCTGGAACAATAAACCGGCATCCCCAATGGTGTTGTTTAAGATGCCCTTTGTCTCTCGGAATGTTAGATGTAAGAGTAAGGGCCTTCAGTTAGAGCCCTACAGAGTAATAGTCAGGAAGGATCATCCTTGTTGGTTGGATTCGTCGTCGACGCGGCCGCAGCTGTGTTAGCAATGGCCGCAGTTGCTGCTGCAGATTCCCCTCTGTTTGGCTTGTACTCCAGTCCGGGATCGAACTGCATGAGAACGAACACCTGTGCGGAGTGAAAATAGTCAAGAATTAATCTCCTTACAAATTCAATGCGGCACCATTGAACATTCGAAAGACTTGGAATGTAGTACCTGGTCGGTTGGCAGCATGGTGAAGTCATCTGGAGGATTGGTGATAACATAACGTTTGGAGGATGCGTTGGGTGACGACGAAGTGTCACGGAACCTGCGTATCAAAGGCCGATTGAATCGCATACAGCCAACACAAGCATATTACCAGCCAAACTAGAGCACTTGTTCGCTGGACAACATAGAAGTACCGTTCACTCCTTTCCCTCTCCCACCTCACTTCCATCCACAATGTTCAAAGATTATAATAATATTGCTTTACACACACGAAAAAACAAGTGTGAGGAACGTATTTGAATATTGAAAAGTAAACAAGTAGTTTAGTCAACACAGAGAAAGTACACGTAAGGCATTTCAGGTGATGAAAATGGCCGCCCAACCATTTTCCATGGAAATAATTCTATTCAATCAGCGTGTAAGAAACCTTCAACAGACCAAACTGTAGGGAGTGAAACTGACTCTGAGTAGTGTCGACAAAAGGAGCAAATTAATAACAATACCAACATAATTACTCTTGCAGAATCAACTATACAATAATTCAAGTCAGTATTTAGATAGTTTAACGGTACGGGCTGAGAACTTTTACAATTCTTGCCATTTTCACGTATTTCCAGACGAGAGACAAGATTCAGCAGTTTTTGTCCAGCATTTTCGCCCTTTTGGATTCCACAGTCGAGTGCCGCCTCGCAAGAAATGAATAAATATTTAAAAGATTTAAAGATAATTTCAAATGCTTTTCTCTGATCAAGTATAATACAACAAAGAAATTGATTCTTGGGCGACATTCGATTTGTAAGGTATGCACCGGTACCTAGTTCCTGTAGAAGCCAAAACAGAACGAAATCCACAAGTGCTCCAGTCTAGCGGCACTTTCTGAGGGGCTGCTACATCTACAGCTCAGTCTACATATGTGCCTACAATATCGCGACTACCACAAAAAATTATCAATGCTAACCACCACTCGACCACTCCAATAATTAATGCTAAACTTAAAACTGTGAATAGGCAGTCATGATGGGACATTACAAAATCTCTCAGGATATTTACTAGGCATTTGTCCATAGCGTAGTCAATGCCATAACAAAGAGACAGACGATAATGGGCATCGAAAGCAAATGCATGATAGAAAGACGGGAGAAGACAGGGTGCAAGGTTGACTGAAATACCAACTTGCGCTGTCAATAAATACCCCGTGAAATAACTAGCAGACCTTACTAGTGCAGTAAACAGTCACATGTGAAAAACGAGACAAACATGACCAAGTGAAATTGGTGACGAAAGTGAATTCAAGAAGATTTTCGAGTGCGAAGACGAGAGGAGTGAGTGTTAGCAAAGACAAGAAGAAGATAGATTGGAAAAAGACTTGCATAATACATAAGTCAGTCTACCTAAATTTACTTTTACGTACGAAGGAAAAATGTGCAGTGCGGCACAGTCTAGAAAAGTGAGTCTAGCCCTTCAGCCACCTCAAAGAAAGACAGAAGAAATAGTGGTAAAAGAGTTAGTAGGAATGGAGGCATATTTACATAGGTAGTAACCTGTATAGGCCAATGCAGAGCATCCCATACTGTCGGAGGGCAGCAGCAAAAAGATTCCCATATTTGCCGCCCTCCCCGAACTGAGCAAGTGGCCCATCGTATAATGAGATTTGCCCAACTCTGCAACGATCACGGTGGGCTATCGTCTCCGGAGTACTATAGCCACCACGAAGCCCTGCACCTTCCGCTAAAATCAGCTCCAGCTCTGGCGTTGCTCCACCAGTGATTAGAGAACGGATCAAGGTCAACGCATTTTGGTTAAAGTACGTCTACGAGGAGACAGGCAAAGATATTCATCATATTTCCGACCGTCAACAGAAATTGTTCATGTCTATTCCGGTTTAATCTTACCGTGGACATAAGAGAGTCAAGGACGGAAACGGCAAAAGCAGTGCCACAAGCAAAAGGCTGAGTAAGATACAGTTCAGTGTCGGGGTCGTCATCGTCGTCTTGATCCAGAAACTGAACGTTGCTGTCATTCACAAGCTCTGAAAGATGAATGACGAGAAGAAAACCAATAAGTTTAGACACGTCAATGCGGTTATGGTAATCGACTTTGCGCAAGGTATTGCTCACCTGTAATCATGGGGACGTTAGACCCATAGACAGAGCCTCTTCGCTGAAGGACAATGGGACTACCTAGAGGACTGGATCGTTCACCCCCGACGCCCGATGCATTCTGGTCGCTAAGAACACCAATGGTATCGTCGAATGTCATTGCTTTAATATTCAAAGAGGCTAAAATGGCTTCCTTGTCAGCCAAGGTCGGATCGTCATTAGATGGCACCTTAGCAGACAAAATCACACACATGTCACACAAATTCACGTTCACCGCTCGTAAATCCGCTCTACTTAAGGGGGAGCCCTGCAAAGTAGCAAATAAAATCATCAGATTCACAACACTGTTATTCTAATCAAAGCTATATTAAACAACAGCGATGCGATACGTACGTTAAGTATTGATATTTTGGGTAAATTCTGAAGCATTTTCCACTCCCGTCGAATATAGTCAACAGACCCAACAATGACGACATGTTTCAGTTCGTGATAGTGGAAATTTGAAGCTCTGAGAGGCATCACAAGATTTCGAAGTCCTATTAAAGGTGAGTCCGGGTCAGCAAAGAGGCAGACCACTACGTGGCCATTGAGAACTGTCATGGCTGCTTGGTTTCGATCTAATATGCACTCCTCAATGGACCGAGCTGGGCACCAATGGAACATCCCCGTTGAATCATACTTCATCTCTGTCTTTTCGAAATCAAAATCCTTTGCTTGATCATCTGCTATTCCCACCACGCCGAGGCCATTATTTGTCGTCCCGTTTGCTCCGGCAGACGATCTACTAGTTGGCCTGAGCAGAATAGTAAAACCGCAACATCAGTACATTGATCGAATATGCTCCAAGTCGAGGTAAACTACATTCTACATTTAGTAGTGGTTAAATGCGTTTAAAAGTAAGTACACGTACATTAGTTTCTTAACTTCATAGCTTAAATGATATCCAGCAAGGGCACTATCTTCCGATCTGTAACAGAACACGCGTGTTAGTGTTTTGGTCACACATTAGAAAGTTAGTATCGATCAAACTGCATCAAAATCCAGACTGCAATTTATAGCACAAAATAAAATAATTAAATTACCGAGTTGAATTGACTTGATTGTCCGTGGTGGCGGAATTCGGCTTTTTAGATGGCGTCTTTCCAGCCGATCCAGTGACTCCAACAGTGCCTGCTGTTGAATTCATCCGCGGTTTTGCTAAGGCTGATGGTGGGTTTAGGCCAGGGAAAGCTGAATCCAAATTCAATCAAAATTATTAATCCCAGTTCATAATTTGAAAGAAAAGTGCATACAATCCACGCCTTTTAACTTATCTCTACTACAAAAATTCAAACAAAATCAAATCAAGAGGGATAAAGAAATGTGGTGATTTCCGACATATATTCTGTTCAAGGATTATTGCCCTTTAGCATTAAAAATGAAAGCTTTCATAGGCGGTCATTATTTTAAATAAATCTAATCCTGTCAGTGAGTGAAAGCTTGAATACAAATTACTATCATCACAGGCTCTGTTCATTATGAAAATTCTCTATTTTTGGGGGCCATGACAGACTTTTGTGTTCGAACTTGAAAAATTTCATGGGACTGACTCAAGCGTGCACCCACCGACGGGAAAAATTTCATGCAGTGAAAGAAAGGTTCAAACTTTGGGTGAAAGAACGTGTACATAATACATGGCACAACATGAACATCACAGTTGGAGCGCGACATAGTAATAATAAATGTGTAATCCAAAAAAGGTATGGCAATACATTGTTTCAACTTACTACAGAAAAATACTTTCCCAAATTACACTGTTATGCTGTAATCATTAACATGTGACAGAGCAACCCATAATGGTAAATGTATTTTCAAAAATCATTTCGCATTTCGCTGGAAACTTGACTGCATTCCACATTGTCATGTCGCTACATAGTCATCACCATCACCTTGCGATTAATCTACTTTACACAGGGAGCATACAGGTTTGTGTCTCCGTCTTCTGTACCAACTAATTATGCACAAAAGAGACGAAAAATGTCAACATGGCGGCAATCTATTGCTACCGATATTGACTGAAAGGGGCCCAAATAGGCGAGTGTTTTCTAAGGGGCGGGCAGCTACAGATGCAAACGTTCCTTCAAAAAGTTCAAAGGGTATGGCAACCAACCAGCAACTTTTCATCACATTACTAACTAGACTACGGTTCTTTAGAGCACGCAATGGGTCAAACACATTCGCATGAGCAGTAATTATTTTTCTGCAAATCATAATGTTTTCAATCCAACCCCTGGCAATTATTGTGACAACCTATAAACTACTTGAAAAATTGTTCACATAATATCCATATTTTTCAACGACACGAACTTACTCTCAAGGTCATGTTCAAAACTGCAGCAAAGATATATATATAGAGAGACCTGTCTGCAACGCGCAGTTGTGGAATACTATTTGACTACGGCATTCTTATTGTGTGGTGACTGCGTGGCAACAGGGTTGGCATCAAAGCAGGTAAAGAAATATTTTGAGAAATAAATGGCACAAATCATATGAATAAAGTGGTTTATCAAGAAGAACTGCCGCAGGATTGAGTTTTGCGTGCGCTTGAAAATTTGTGTGATATAAATTAAAAAATAATTTCACTAATAAACCAAAGCTTAGAAGGATTCTGCCTTTTAGGACTTCCCATTACTGCGGCGGAACTTGTCATAGAATGTTCTTGCGCTTTGAATGAAAACGCACGAAATGAATTTGCAAGATGAAGATCTTTGTCACTGTCATTGAGGAGTAACGAAGAGTACGCTCGAGTAAATTGTAAGTCCTGCCAGGCAGTTGCGCGCATACAAAGTTAACGTTAGAAAAATGACACCTTACCTGAATCCGTCGCTGCCCGATTAGGTTCGCCTGAAAGATATAAAATGCGATCTAGAATAAATCAAGTGTTCATCACGGGGAATAGTGACATTTTTGCAAAGTCCTGTAGCAATAGAAGTAATAGTAATAGTTTTTGTTGATTTTTGCGTAAGTAGCAGTAAAGTCAATGGTTGTTTCTTGGTAAACTGCGTGAACCATTTTCACATAACTGTCCACATATTTTACATGATGTTAAAGTAGTAGAGCTGTGCTATTCAATCACAATAATCCTTTTACATTTTACTGGTTTTCTGTGATAATGTCCATTAGCTGTTTTTGTACTGAACCTAACAGAGTCATCTTTATCGTGTTTCACCTTTCCCACATAGTTTGCTCCCACTTAGGCTTATGCTACTTCCTCCGAAGCTTTGTGAATACCAGTTATTGGAAAATGTGACGCTGGGCGAAGAAGGTAAGGCATCTGTGGACGTGAAAGCTTGACCCGCTTGAAGTACTGAACGGGCCAGGTGATAGGAAAAGCTTCGCGATAACAGGAGGTACTTTCATTGCACCATCGAAAGTCGAGGAAAGGAGAAAGACAGAGGCGTGAAAGAAAGAAGGTACGTTCTATCGTTCCTACTTTTTTCATGAAAATGATTTTGTGCACGTGGTGAACAAGAGCAAAGACATACCAAAGATACTTAGAATGTGAGGAAATAAGGACATGGAAGAGCTCGAGTTGACACACATAAAATTAAACCTCGTACTTAGAGATCGACTGTTTATAACCGACTGACTTTTTGAAGAAAAAACTAGCGATGTCTTGATGTAATCAAGTCAACGAAGCAGTTTCCCGCTTTGCAAACAGTTTTTTCAGCACGTCCGCCTACAGAGCATCCCCCTACAGTGCCATAATTTCCCCTGGCTAACTTTTCATACCATCAATACACGAGGATAAACAGCTCCAAGTTTT
>JAQFYD010001967.1:0-10726 GCA_034694225.1 Bourletiella hortensis
AAAAAGAGGTGTGAGTAAACGCTATGAGGGAGAAATTTTTGGAAAATTTCATTGCTCAGGGCGCAACCCCCAAAAATATTTGTAATTTGTCTTGCTGTCGTTATTATGAAAGCAATAGTGTGACCTGAAGGATATGGATTATGTTGTGCAAAATGTAATTTTCTGTAGACACAGATCTATTCGTGCGTTGTAGTAGAAGTTCGAAGCCATAAAAATATATGTTTTCCTCAAATAATAATAAAGAAAATGAGATGTTTATTTCAGCTGAATCCAGCAGCAACCATCATGTAGTTTCAGTAAGCTTTAAAAATCTCTCTCCGCGTCAGTTGTGCTAATTACGATCGGAACGGACGTTCTTAGGCTTCAGCTTTTCCAGCTACCTTCGTTTCGAACTGTCAATGGACTCTCAGTCTTTTCTTTAATTTTACTTGAATTTAAGTTGCTCTAGGAAATAACTCACATCCATACTCCTGTCTCACCTAGTGCAACTCCTGGGCCGTGAACTTGACAGACTTTACGGACACTTTTGGTCATTTGACCCTCAGAAAAATATTGTCATTTCTATATTAAAACAAGTGACTTCGCCCAGAACAAATCCTGCCTTTTGACGTGTCAACTTGAACCCAATCGGCCCCTTGGATGGCTGCACGTAAAATAATGTAGTTTTTTCTGTTTCCGGATGCGAACACTTTGTCTATAGTAAGTAAACGAAGCAAGGCACGTTTGTAGAAAATAGCTATGATTTGGTAAGCTTTTAGGGGCAAAATGCTACCAACTAGAGAAATGACTGCTATGATGAGACGTGTGTTTGCGACTGGCCAACAGAACAATTTTTTCATGATGATGAACAGATGAACAAAACTAAAACATCTCCCAAAATCTCAAACATTTTGCACCAACGGCGCAGGGCAACTTTTGTTCCCGATCTCGTTTAAGAATTTATTAACGATCGCAACTCGGAAAAAGAGTTCAAATTTTACGCCATCTTGCGACTTCTTCCCTGCGCGTTTGGGTGACCACAGAAAAAAGAGAAAAAATACGCGCGTAATTTTCACCAAAAGCGTGCATTTTTCGCAATTTCTGCTCTTCTTCGAGTAAAAGTTGCTTATTTTTCCATAATCTTGTTTAAACCATTGCAATGGTTGATACAACCCAATACACACCATGCATTGGGTCCAACAGGTAGAGAGAGATCTTCAGGGAAGATGTTTTCATCTGACAGCCATTTTCTCGAAAGTAGAACGGATTCGGGAAGGGAATTGTAGTCGTTGCTGTTCATGTTCTTGTTGTTGCTGTTATCATAGCTGAAAATATTGTTCCAGAGATCTGCAGCTGTGGCGGCTCCGGCGTAGGGATCGATATCAGATCGACGGCCGATCCGAGGTACGGACTTGGCTGGCAGTTGCTGCAATTCAAAAGTAACATTTATGAGGATAATGTGGTCACCTTACCCCATAGACACGCGACTTTGGGCCGTTCAAGGAACTAGATTGGCATGACTGGTTTCAGCCAGGAAGCTGTCTTCATGGGCAGCCAGAGCGCTGCCGATGAAGCTTGCATGGCTGCCATCGATGGCGCGCTGCTGGTCCATGACATAAAGCCAATGTTGGCTTACCACAGGCAAGCCGTGAAGGGTCCCTTTATTGGCAGCCGCCCATTATTCGAGCCTCGTTGAGGCCATGGCAGGCCCATGCCTGGCTTCACCGGTAAGTTGTATGGCGCGCGATTGCATTTAGCAACATCATTTCCAACGGCCAACACGTTGAACGAACAAGTCGGTGGGGAACTCTGCCATTTCAACTGTCTGCTCATCAAATTTTGGTGAGAAAATTGTCTTTTCTTAAAAAATTTAATTATAAAAGTGCTTCTCTTGCTCAATAAAAGCTAATTCTTTTTGTGTCAGGGTTCGAACTCCTCTTTGGTCTCAAGGTTTAGAACTGGTTCCTACCCCTCTAACTACACAACGGAATGGCAAGATATGAAGATGGCTGAGATTTTATGCTTTTTGAATTTAATAAAATATTGCAGGTTTGACGGCACAGTATTGGAGTCCTGGCATCATCTAAACTTGAATACAACTCGACAGTGTTCAAGTGACAGTGTTAGTTAGTGACTGTGCGGTGCTAGTATTAATCTGTGAAAATTTTAAATTGCATTACTGTGGGGCTGTGTTTGTGTGGCAGTTTTTGTAGGTAAAGATACGAATATCGAAGGAGGGTTCTTGAGTTTTAAATTTAATAAGAAATTATTGTTGTTAAAATATTGATGATAATTAAAAGAAATAAAAATCTACGCCGAGGGGTCCATTTTGCGTACACACGCCTCCGGCGGTACAAAATGTGGAGGCTCGCTGATGAAAATGTGCACACATGTGTAAAGCGTGCCTAAGACCTGATCTCATAATGTTAATATCCTCACTATACCTGCTACCATTACACAAAATAGTTCGTCCATTCAACCGAACGTAATCTGATGGCAGTTGTCTGAACGAATGTAACAGAATATCTGCCTCACCCTGTACTTGTTTTTCACCACTTTCAATCCTGGCGCAAGGAATATGTAGGTCCTTCCCTGCGATCAGTCGCAAACAGTTGTATTCCATCGCTTCCCTGTTACAATGACCGCGTTTATAAACGGATTGAACCCGATGGTACGTCGAAATATTGGCCTCCACAGCTCCGTCATTTTGATATCTCATATGTACCCCAATGACTACCGGTGCGGGTTGCTACACGGGGATATATGACCGTCACCTCACGGAAATGTCCCACAATGGCTGGTTTTCTCAACTTCGTGAATGACATTATTGGCCGATCAGTACGTGTAATAGCTCGCATTGTTGACGCAAACATCCCGGTCATTTGGACATAGCTCATGTGCCACTATGACATCCGGTGTGAGCGCCACAGTCCGATATACGGGCGTCACGTCACGGAAATGTCCCAAATTGGCTGGTTTTCTCGGCTTGGTGTATGCGATTCTTGGCCGATGAGTACGTGCGATACCTCCAAATGTTTGCGCAGACCGCGCGATTATTTTGGCATCCCATGTGAGCCTGTGTGGCCATTCGTGTCTGCATAATTACTGAATAGGTAAGCGTTGCATCACGTACTTTTCGCGAAATGGGCAGGTTACGCTTCATGGTGACCATGTAAGTCCAGTAACGGATGCTCGTGATATCGCAAAATGTTGGCGCCGACCGCCCGGTCATTTCGACATCCAATTCGAGCCTGTGTGGCAATTTGGGCCTACATATTTGCTAAACATGTAAGCGTTACATCACGTAGTTGTCGCAAAATGGACAGGTTGCGGTTCGTGGTGTGCATGTTCGTCAACGTATTGCCCTTTGTAGTACGCAAGAATGTTGGCGCCGACAGCCGCGTCATTTGGACACCACATATGTCCCACTATGACTACTGGTGTGGGTGCTACAGCCCGATATATGGGCGTCACGTCACGGAAATGTCCCAAATTGGCTGGTTTTCTCGGCTTGGTGTATGTGATTCTTGGCTGATCGGTACGTGAGATAGCTCCAAATAGTCGCGCGGACCGCCCGGTCATTTTGGTATCACACACTTGATATTAAGGTACTTTTCTGTCGTATGCGGTCCTGCAGAAGGGTGTGGCATCAGAGTCCATCACATAAGGAGGACTCGCAAGCTCGCCTCCTAATAAAGATTGTGTTGATGGCTGGCGTTTCAACGTATGGGCAGCGTAAGGCAAGGCTAGGCGGGATCAAAGGATCGGCAGGGATGAGGACAAGGGAAGGCGGCTGACTTTTTAGATCAGTCTTTTTTAACAATTTATTAACAATAACAATTGTTAAACACAGGTAAATCAATTAAACAATTAGGCAACAACTGCTACTTTGTGGCTACTTGTTCTCAACAGGTGAGAGCCTCCTTCAAGACTGACTAGTGGGGAAATTAGCTAGAAAGGAGGAACAGGAATGTTTGGGATCAACAAGGGTTGGAGCTCAGTGACTGTGGCCGACAGCATCCTCATTTTGACATTTTATGCATGTCCCTGTGACTACGGACGTGGTTTCTACGTCCCGATATGTAAGCGTCACGTCACGGAATTGGTCCAAAATGGCTGGTTTGCTCGGCTTGGTCTATCACAGTATTGACCCATCAGTACGTCGGGTAGCTTAAAATTCTGAATACATTTGCCCGGTCATTGTGACATCCCACTTGAGCCGGTGTGACGATCAGACCATGCATACTGACCGAATGGGTAAGCGTTACATGACGCACATTTGGCAAATAGGTCAGGTTACGGTTAGTGGTGAACGCGTTCGTCAACCGATGGACCTTTGTGGTATGCAACATGTTGGCGACGACAGCTCCGTCATCTCGACGTATTTTGCATGTCACTGTGACTACGGATGTGGTTTCTACGTCCCAAAATGTAAGCGTCACGTCACGGAAATATTCCAAAATAGCTGGTTTGCTCTTGGTCTATCACAATATTGACCCATCAGTAAATAGAGTAGCTTAAAATACTGGAAACATTTTCCCGGTCATTGTGACATCCCACTTGAGCCGGTGTGACGATCAGACCATGAATACTAACCGAATCGGTAAGCGTTACATCACGCACATTTCGTAAACAGGTCAGGTTAGGTTAGAGGTGACCACGTTCGTCAACCGGAGGGCCTTTGTGGTTCCTGAAGATGTTGGTGCCGACAGTCCTGTCATTTTTACATCTTATGCATGTCACTGTGAGCACGGATGTGGTTACTTCATCCCGATATGTAAGCGTCAGGTCACGGAAATGGCCCAAAATGGCTGGTTCTAAAATTGCTCTATCACAGTATTGACTGACCAGTACGTAGGGTGGCTTAAAATGCTAGAGACATCTGCCCGGTCATTGTGACATCCCACGAGAGCCGGTGTGACGCTAAGACAGTGGTGTCAAACTGGTGGCCCGCGGGCCAAAAGTGGCCCCCGTCAGTTTGAAAAATGGCCCGCAAGGGATTCCCTAAGTTTGACGGTGCAAGTAAAGTCACAATCAGCTCCAAATGTCTGCAAATTGTTGACCCAAACTTGTATTAAAAGCCCAAAATCTTGCGCACGGCGTGCGCATGTTTTTGTTTGACCAGCAACTGGGGCTCCCTGCAGCCGCGCCCATTTCTTCTGGGATACCTTTGAGCACTTTTTACCAAGCAAAACAACGAAACCGGCTTTACTGATAACATTTTTCGTACAGAAATGTATTGATTTACATCAACATGTCAAAAATCAATATTCTACAAACAAAACAGCCCGGATTTGTCCGAACGCGCTAGCTTCCTGCGCCGTTGTGAGAAAAACTTTAAACCTGAAGCTAGTTTGGGGTGACGGAAGTGATGCCAAAAGCCCAATTCAGTAGTTTTTTCTGAGAAAAAGTTACGGTACCAAAAGTACAATTTTGGGGGGTGCTTCCAAATTGAGTACGGCCCCCACTTTTGAAATTTTTAGCCATGGTACGGAGAATTGTAGATTTAATAGCAGTGAGAATATTCACGTCATAAAATTTTTTTCAGAAATAAAAATTTTAACTTTCTTCAAGTTGTTTGGTCGCTGCTGGTCATACTCGCCGTAACCATGGCAATGCTTGCGACCATTTTAGACATTGTCCAGCAATTACTGGAAAACTACTGGAGTGCCCATTGACAATTGGATCTTATTTAAGAGCTCACAGGCCAAACAAGTCATGTGCCAAGTTGTAAAAGAATCTGAAGAAAGGTTTCTGAGATAATAGGCGGCAAAGTTTTTGCATTTGATTAGCATTTGGCGACCAATTTTGCCGTCCTTAGTAACTGAGCGTAAAAATTGTATCAAACATGTCACAGCAGTGTGTACTTAAGGACTGTGGTCTTCCGGAAATTCTAGGGAATAGCACTTCTGCTCCTACCGATTTTAAGCTATCAGGTTTGAAAATCGGACAAATATTTTCAAAATTACAACTAAAATAAAAATTTCAGAGCTGAGTGAACGCTGTAGTTGTTGGAATTTTAAGCGGCAGCCGGCAATCTCACGAAGCCAGCACTCTCTTAAAATGCAACCCCCAAAAATGGGTTGCTTTGGGAGCACGCGAGCATTCAAGTTTTGAAAATCCATGAGGTGGCCCCCAAAATTTTTGAGTTTTCGAAAATGGCCCAGACGGATTTTCAGTTTGACATCACTGCGCTAAGACCATGCATAGTTACAGAACACGTAAAATTACTTCACGCACATTTCGCAAAAAGGTCAGGTTACGGTTAGTGGTGGCCACGTTCGTCAACCAATGGGCCTTTGTCGTACGTCAAAATGTTGGCGCCGACAGTCCTGTCATTTTGACATATTATGCATATCAATTTGACTACGAATGCGGGTGCTATATCCCGATGTTTTAGCATCACGTCACGGAAATCTCCCAAAATAGCTGGCTTTCTCGGTTTGGTCTATCACAGTATTGACCGATCAGTTCGTTGGGTAGCTGAAAATACTGGAAACATTTGCATGGGCATTTTGGCTTCTTTTTGAGCCAATGTGACGATTAGACCATGCATAGTTACCGAATACGTAAGCCTTACATCACGACAGACCCGTCACTTTCACATCTTATACAGGGTGTCCCAGAGATATGTTTACAACTTTGAAGTTGAATAACTTTGGCATGCATGGCATTTTGACAATGAGCATATCAAACAATTACTCAAAGATTCTATTTTCAGAAAAGTCCATTTTGTCAAAATCGGACTACGCATGCCGAAGTTATTCCACATCAAAGTTGTAAACCTATCTCTGGGACATCCTGTACATGTCACTGTGACTACGGATGGGGGCGCTACATCCCGATATGTTAGCGTCACGTCACGGAAATGACCCAAGATGGCCGGTTATCTCGGCTTGGTCTGTCAGATTATTGACCGATCAGCACGTGGAGTAGCTTAGAATGTTTGCGCCGTCGGCCCGGTCAACTTGATGCCACATATGAAATATGCAGGAATTCCACTGTCGTAGGAGGGCCCCGAGAAAGGGGTAGCAGCAGAGTCCATCACATGAGGTGGACTCGCAAGCTCTCCTCGTAAAAAACTGCTACATAGCAGAGCTAAGAGAATTGTCCAAGGTGAAAGCAGGGCCCGGTTCGTGTTACATTTCGTCGCGAGCGCCCATTGGCAAGTTCAGCCATATCCTGGACAGTGCAGTTCAAATCTTATTCAATAAAAAATCTACACCGAGGCGTCCATTTTGCGTCCACATGCCTCCGGCAGTACTAAATGTGGAGGGTCGTCGATTGGAATGTGTAAGTATGTTCTAACGGCGCTAATATTGGGTTGCAATCAGATACAATTACCAGAGGTGTTCAGTTATGACTGAATAATATGTAGAGAGTGTATACGTATGTAAATGATCCTTGTCTGTTGTAAAGGTTCAAGTTAGTTCGTTGAAAGGATTAACGTCATTTACATCATTTGCATTCTTTGTTTCTGTTATATTTCTGTTTTCTTACACTTTGTATGTATAGTGTAGTGCATTTTCAGTGTACGAGCGATCTGACCCCCTGTCATGGTCGCGTCGTTCGTCAATATGTTAAGGGGTCAAAACCCCCACCCAATCCTTAGTTGTAAGTTATTAGCATACTGGCATGCGTGCCCAGTAGTCAGTGTCTCTGCGACATTTGTTGTATAAACAGCTTCGTGCCTTAGCTCTGTTATCTCTTTATGTTAATTGTGTTCCTGAGGGGAAGAAATTGATAATACGTGCAGGACTAAGTTGTTGATCAGTTATAGAATATATTCTGTGTTCAGGTTTCAATAAGATTGAAGTGTCATTGCGCCTCACCACGGAATATATTACCTAAAGTGTTAGTTACTGGGTAAGCCACGAAGAATATATTTGAAGTCAAGTTTCAAAAGACAGGTTCTTCAGTGCGCCTTACACAAAATATATTCGAGCTACGCAGGTGTTAAGTGGGAAATATCATTGGAGACTAAAGTATTCTGACGAGTAATAAATCAACTCAGCGTTTATTACAGTATCTCAGTCGACTAACGTGCACAATCATTTCTTGACTTATCACCCCGATTTATGTTGGTTTCATTCGTCGTTCATACTACCTTAGTATAACAATTGAAAAAGGCTACAGTCCACTGCCCGTGGAATCAACAAGTGGTATCTACTGATTTTCACATTTTATGGTCAGGGGATAACGTCCTGACAATATTGATAACTTCTGTTGGATGACTTAGCGTAGCCCAGATGTTACAAGATCAACAGTTTGTGACCTCTGGTGGGCCAGGTTGTGCACCAATCGGTACGCTTTGCGTCCCTAATTGACGAGCATAATAGTGCGGTCATTCTGATATCTTGCATGTCCCACTGGCTCTACCACAGCGGGCTCCAGTTTACAATAAATAAGCGTAACACCACCCGGATGTTACAGAATCTCGGGAGTATGACATATAGTGAGCCCGTTTGTAAATCTAGTGATACGTGGGGTATGCCAATATGACGTGCGCTGTTGCCCGGTCATTTTGATGTCGTATATGTCTCATTGGTTCCTACACAATTGGCACCAGTCCAGAATAACTAAGCGTAACACCACAAAATTAGCAGTTTATGACATCTGGTGGGCAAGGTTGTGCCCGCATGGGTACTTGGGGTACAGCAAAATGACAAGCGCAGTTGGCCGGTCCTTGTGGCACCACACACGGTCGGATATTGTCAAGGGTTCAGGCATGAGGTTGCCGAGAAAGTTGTGGTATCAGCCTCCATCTCATAAGGAGGACTCGCAAGCTCGCCTCCTAAAAACTGTAATGGAGTTACAAAGGCATAAGTGGCATTCGGAGAGAAATGCCAATGGCATTAATGATTATTGTTGTTATTATTATTATATAAATTTGATGCAGTCATGATGATGATGATGATACATGATGATGTTCATGTAGTTGCTAAAGTTAAAATATTATTTGTAATATTTGTAACATTCATTGGTATGTTAAAAGGGTCGATGTGGAGTTTGGTTCTCCAACTGATAAAGGATCCGGCCATGAATACATTAACGCACATTCCTTAGCTGTAAGGAGATGGGCTATGTGGTAGCTATGGGTGTAAGTGCATTCCACCTGCTGGAGAGTTTGGTTTTCTCTCCTCGTGGCACTCCTATGTAAAGTAGTGAAGGCTCTAGTTTTTCCTATATAAAGGGCTGCTGCCGCAGCATTGGTATCAATCCATTATTATCCGTTAGGATTGGCATTCTTAAGGTCACGCTGTTAGTCGTTCCGTTGGTATCTCTCGTTGAGTTGGAGTTAGTCTCGAGAGTGGAGGTTGGAAAACCGCGTGGCCCGTTATATCTTTTTGTCTTTTTGTGGCTTTTTCAAGTTTATTTTAAAAGCTAAAATAAAATTATATATTTATATTGTTGACTGCCAATTCCTTGTGTTTGACTTCGTTTATTTGGAAGTTGGAATTGTGGCACTTTGGCATCTTCCCTCACATCCACATTTCACCCGTTTACAAAACTCTGCTATTACACACCGTACTCGTTCAAAAATGATTGGGCGTTTGTTTGAAGCCCAAAGTTTGATGCCAAATTGATTCTTGTGGAATATGGTTAGGCGAATCTTTTAATGTGCCAGGCTCCCTTGTTTGCTATATTGGAGCATTTGTGTCCCATATGGCCACTTTCCTCTTCACTACGGTCAACCATAACAGTGTCAGTTCAATGTGCGCCCACCGACTGTTGTAGAGAATGCGTGGTGCTTATTTTGATATGCCACATGCCCCGGTTTAGCTTATACCAATGAAAGGTTCCCCGAATGTCTTAAAATTGGGATACTTGGACATTTTTTCGGCACTTTTGTCACCAATATGGCAACCTGAGCCCGACATTTGAACTTGATTTTTGTAGAGAATTTTTAGTTTTGAGATTGGAAAATTTGTGTTCCTCTGGACCACTTTCCTCGTCACTATGGTCAACCGTGACAACGTTGGTCAGTGGATGGTCAATCACTGTTGTAGATAATCGTCAGGCGATTCTTTTGATGTGCTACATGCCCGGTTTGAACGTCCAACAGAGAAATGGCACAGTTTCTAAGACATTGACCCGAACTCGTGACCCCGACTGACCTGCGGTCAAAATCAGACCCACCCAGTTCGCTAGAGAATTTGTCCAGCTTTTAAACGGTATATCGCTTATGGCTGTATGTCAAACCGTTTAGGAGGAGTTAGCGGACAAACCAAAAAAGATTAGCTGCTTTATGATGATGATAGTTCAGGAGCCTGTCCAGGCAACAGTTAGAGGGACAAATTGCATTATTGCCCGAAAGATGTTAGAACAAACTAACATAACTAGCATGATAGAAACAATACTCGTGTGGTGTAGACCTACGCGTAGCCCATAAAGCATTGGGCCCCCGGCCCACATGATAGAATCTTTTAGGTTTCCCGGCCCACTCCAAAAGCCCTTGTATTTTAACGAACCCGATCAGTGTCGCCCAAATCCAAGTATACTTTCGCGTACCCACCCGGTGGCGTGGCGAACGGATCAACAGGCGTCCGATTACCATGAAGCCAGCGTAAAACCAGTCAGCCTTACATTTCAGTTTCGTAGACTGTGGATAAAGTTGAGCGCTATTAACACTTTCCGACTTTCCTTACTCAGTTTTTAAGTATCTCGATAAAAACAGCTTAGAACGGTC
Source organism: Bourletiella hortensis (assembly GCA_034694225.1). Lineage (NCBI taxonomy): Eukaryota > Metazoa > Arthropoda > Collembola > Symphypleona > Bourletiellidae > Bourletiella > Bourletiella hortensis. The sequence goes on from JAQFYD010001967.1 coordinate 10,670, forward strand.
AATATCATTGGTGCCAGCTACTGAGGCCGTCCGTATCGAAGCCCATCATTCGAATGA
>JAQFYD010001968.1:0-10718 GCA_034694225.1 Bourletiella hortensis
AGAAGAAAAAAAACTATAAGCCGTAACTATGCGAGGAAAGGAATCACCGTCGTAATAGTTGCGGAACAAGATTACTCACAACTCATATGGTGATATGTTATCATTTGCCTGTCCATTACTCTCTCAATATGACCATCAAAATGACCCAGAGCATGCACCCAAAAACTTGGACAGCGGATTGCCACAGCACTCAAGGGAAATTAGGTCCTGGATGACTGTCCCACACTTTGCCAAGTGCTAACGACAAGTCAGGACTACAAACATGCGATTGGGGGGATCTGGGAGTTGCTTTTTTCCCATGTAGTAAGACGATGATGATCATCGTGATGATGATATGCCCGTAGCCGCCCAATACTCCATAACCTTTCTTGATATTGTAATTGTCAGATCACATTGACCGTCTATATAGTTACACATTACACGACGCTCCCATCATTGAAATCATCCATTCACTGTCTCTTCTCCGCTCTTCTTATCGTTACCGTTTTTCCCCTTTAAAAACTTCTATAGTATTCCTCCTCTCTGCTCAATTCAAACTATACGATCCGAAAATTTCACCACCACCGCCAAAAATCTACTACCATCACATTGCAGTGCTTAACGACATTCAAGTACTTTTCACCACTATCAAATATCCCGCACCTACACATATGCATACACTCCACCAATACTCACCCCCTTCAATACCTGCTGCTGCCTTATTGGAAAACTGAACACAGGGAAGTATATCTATTCACCCCTAAAAAACAAAACAAATGCGCAGATTCCACTGAATGGACATGTCCTTCCAGTGAATAAAAAATTCCTGAATTTATTTATAATTTGGAATGAGAACTTGCGGGGGTTACTGACTCTAAAAATATAAAAATGAAGGAGGGAAAGGGATCCAAGGAAATGATCCGAAAAATTAGCTCATCTTTGCACATGGCCGATGGAAAAAGTACCACAAAAAATAAGTTAGAAGAATACAGCTTGGAATTATTCCTATGGCCAGTCAACACAGGAGGAAGAGGATTAGAATTTTTTCTGAACAAAACCACGTAGCCAACACTCGCACACATACACAGAGAAGAAGGAACTTGAAGCCAAAGAATTCCAGGATGTTAGAAAATAATGATTTATGAAGGGCAGTAGGAGAGTGATGGTATATTAAAATGAGAAGGTAGTAGCTAGCTAGCTAGCTATATGTGCGTGTGAAAAATGAAGTTGATGCAGGGTTCAATAGTATTATCATCACCATCATCCCGTCGAAACAAGTGCGAAGGAGAGTGTTGGTGAGTCTTGTGGTAAAGTATATGTGCCTGATTTCCCAAAAATATCAGATTTACTTCCGGTGCTTATTCGGCCATGAGAAGAGACTGGACCATAGGGGTGGCTTGAATCCTCATCATCATCATCATCTCCTCCTCTTATGTACGTGAGAATTCCTTAATGCTTGCACCCCCTGCTTGACATATTGTTGGACGGAGTGAAAACCAAACCAAAATATTGTCTTCCTACTACCATAGCTATACAGGACTGAGTGAGTCTTTTCCTCCCTATGTGTTATAGCTATTTGGTTTTTCATGATGATGATGAAGGAGAAGACGCTCCTTGTGGGTTGTCTTCTTCTTCGACTTGTTCTTATGTAAACTTTATACATACGTGATACAGACGAGTGAGTAAACTATGGAAGCGTATTTTCTTTGCTCATTTACTCTCGAAGACTGTATGCGAAGCGCTATATAATAAGACTCACTCGAACAACCCTCGCACCGACAACACACCACCACCACTAACCACCACAATTCCAGACTCTAAATTGCCTTAATCAAGAAACTGGCTAATCAGGGAGTCAGTACGGGCATTGGTTCTAGAGAAAATTGCCACTGTTTCTTGCATACCGATGAAGAAGCTCACCAATTAATTCCATCCACTATTTCACCCATACGACCGAATTTTTTCTCTTTCCATACTTATATGTATACACACACACACGATTTTTTTACACAAGAATACACAGAACAAAATGTCCATACTAATAATATGTACGCTAACTGCTTCGTAAAATGGAGATCGTGAATAAGAAAGACGGGGCGGAAGTTCTAAAATGCATTGCTTAGCGCTGCTGGAAGGGGCAATACGCAACTTGTGCTTCAGCCCGTTTCCTCCACATTCTCCCCAATGCCATGATGGGGCGGCGAGCTCTAAAAATTCCACAAGGAAGAAGAAGGACCAACGACGGCAGAAAGAAGGGAAGTGGAGGAATATGATGATGATAAGGAGTTCTGTTGCAATATGTGTGGAAAAATACGTATTTTTTCTATTTTTTTTGCTTACCTCCAGTCCGGTTTGGAAGGGATTAGCTGTTGTCAGAGTCCACATAATTTTCTGTCCAATGGAATGGATACTTATTATTTCTCAGTCGATTCAAAAGAAGTTCTGTTTCGTAGTTTTGTTTATTTGTTGCAATATATTTTTCTTGTAAATAAATTAACACAGCCTTCGTATTTGTCTTTGTTTGAGAAGGATAAGGGAATGTTTTTGTCACGTTTGAGGAGGGGCAGTCGTCGGCAGTCGTAGTTAATGTTATTATTGTTATTTTTGTTACTATTATTGTTGTTTTTTCTGCTGCTGCTGCTTATTAGAACAAGGGGAGGGAAAATGCGGGGATGAGAAATTTGGGGGTATCGTCGTCGTTGCTTTTGTTGTTGTTTTGGTTTTTGTGGAGAATGTAGTAGAGGGAAAACAGTCTTGTTGGGTGTTGGAATGATCACGTTTAGTAATCTAATAAGTGTCGCTCGAGATGTGGAGACCGTTTAGAACAAGAAGAAGAAGAAGGAGAGGGAGTAGTAGACAGGTAGGTTTCTGTTTTGGGTTAGCTTCAAGTAGTGGTAGAAGTGGTTGTAGTAGTCGTACTGCTCCTGCTGCATGGTCTTGTGTTGTCTTGCCCGGTTCTAGGGTTTGGGAAAAACACACTAACTAGAAACCGCCGTTGTATACCAGCAGCTGTGATACTGTTTCTCAAGTACTAGTAGTAGTAGCGTCTCGCAAGCCGCTTGCGCTTCAGCAGCATCAACTTACTACACAAGTTACCCATAACGAAAAACAGTGCTTTTTGTACCTTTGCCTCTCTTTCTTGTGTGCTGCTGCTGTGTGTAGAGAGGAACGAACGTATAAAGAACACAATTGAATGCTACACACACACACACACACAGACACAAGCAGGCGCAAGCCAATAAGAATGTCAAACCCTTCTTCTGAAAAAAGGCCAATTATGATGACTTCAAGTCTCCACTCCACACTCCAGTAGCTGCCTCTCTTTTCTCAAACACTCCCAGTAACCAAGAAATTCGTGAAAAAGTACAACAACAAAACACAGACTCCTTTCCTCCTGCTGCCACTACTACTATACTCTTCTTCTCTTTCTCACACTCACGGGCTCTTTCCAAAGGCGTAGCTTCTTGCTCCACACTTTCTACAGTAGTATACTGTCTTCCCTTGTTCTCTCTTCCCAACAACTGACTGTGAGGAAGCTGGAAAGCTTTCGCAGTTTTCCCCCAATTTACTCCTTTACTTTGGACTTTCTTCCATCAACAACTACTTGACTCCGGCTTCCTTCCTTCCTTTATAATACAACGTTATCTCTCAAATACTTTCATTCTATCTCACTTTCACCCTATTTACTGGCTCCACCACCACCGTCGCCGCCACGGATAACACACTCACGTACGTTTAGCTACTTGTAGCAGGAGAGCCAGAAATATCAACAGGAATTGAGGCTTTGATCTTTGTTAAACCGCGGAGTATTTTTAAAACAGTTATCCTCCTTCACTTGGGTAGACCTTCACTGCTGACAAGACCGTCACCTTGAGGGAGCGGACAAGCTTTTAAATGTTTTCTCTCAGTGCTAACAACCGGAAAAACGCCTGACGACTACTGCACTTTGTGAGAGGATGGTCCCATTTGGTCCAAGCAAGTTGAGTATATAAGTCCAGCTCAATCAGTAAAGGCTCTTTACAGGACCGGAACTAGTGGATTGAGTGGATTCCTTCTTCCAAGTAGTAGGGCCCCATGCGCATATCACGCACACAAACTATCGTCCTCGTTTCACACACACTCAAGGGGCACCCATTCACCACGACTATCCATCTTCATATGTAACTTGCATCTCACACTCTTCCCCGTCTGGATCAGCAGCAGCAGCAGCAGCAGTGAAGCAACCCGACTCTCATAAAACAGGTTTCCTCCCTCACCCTCTCTCTGTGTCTGTCTCTTTCTTTCTATACACTTTCATATCAGGTCAGAAGAGGAAAATAATCCCCAAGCAAACCTACCCCCATGGAGTGAGTAGTGGAAGAGTGTGTGCGTTTATGTCTGCATCCTTTCAGCTCTCATCTATCCCTATGGTATATATATCCAAGCCTCTTTTTCTTCCCGTATGGTTGGCTCCCAAACTTGAGCTGAGCAAATGTCCAACCCATCTTGGTGCCTCTGTGTGCATTGTATGCAAGTAATATGTAATACGTGGAGGAGCAGTCACTAACTTGTTTCATATGCACTCATTCAAGAGTCTTGTCGTGCCCCAACACTCGAGGCACAGACCTCTCCACCGTCGGGCTCCCGTAGCACCACCCATCCTATAGTATACCAAGTGCCAATGCAATGAATGAACTCAAAACCAGGTAGTCAACCTGTCTTAAGAGTTACTTCTATTGGCTTCCTTTCAATTAACGCCCTAATTACCACAGGCAAGATTTTTTTGACAGGCACAATTCCTCCTTCAATGGTGGACTGGCACATGTCCACATATATCCGCCTCTCACAAAAATGAAAATATTTTCATGAAATAGTATTAAATTCTAAACTTTTAGGTCTGATGCCATTGATTTATTTGTTCTTTGTCCGCAAGCGTAGGAATAAAAATGACGGCATTTATTCCTTGCAAAGGATGTGTAAACGGGAAAATAATGTTGTTGCAAAACAAGACCATGATCGTATTACTGCAGTCAACAGCAGTATTTGAGTGAATAAACAACCATTAGTACTGTGAAGAGAGCATAAAATTTGATGTACGTGTTCCTGGGGCGTGCAGTTATAAATGTACATAAGTACATGCAAGATGACACAGAATCATAGTTTGTTACACCTGTCCGCTCGAGCATTTAGTAGTAAATATAGCAGCTAGCAGTAATAAGCTAAGCTTCTCACGTTCAAAACCTTGTCAGTATTTTTGTACTACAAAAAAACAAGGCAATTTTCTCACAGAATGTATAGCTATTCTCAGCCAATGCCTCATCATTCTGTCCTTCCTGCTACTCCTGTTCATCATAATGATACAGGATTGGGAATAGGTAAAGTCTTACATATGTCTTTACTGATTTCTGTTTACCTGATTTTACGGCTCGTTCCTTCCTGAAAAATCAAGCCCTAAGCAAATACTTGAGAGATTTTAACAACATCCTCCTCCAAAGGATATACACAAGTACACAAGTATATGTGATTTATTCTAAAACGTAGCCGGAAGACTGCAATCACTCATTCATGTGTTACTGTTGAGGAAAGAAAAAAAGGGGTTTCTGCTTCTTCTTTTCCCCCTCACGAGACATAATAATGACTGTTGCTTGAAATACCAAATGATGACTGATGTTGACAAAAATTCCTAAAGAAACAAACAATTAACTTGCTGTGGGGCCTAAACTTATAACTATGCAAAGAGATGACTGACTGTTTACTAGAAATATGTGAGTCATTATGGTGTAACATGGTTTCATTCAACAGTGACAAGGAGGTGGAAAGATTTTCATTGCAATCCAAGGCAAGTGCTAAAAGGACGAGTCCATATGAGAGGCAGATGAAACTCACTTTAATACAAAGAGCATGCAGTAGTGTTGTTAAGACATCCATCCATTCCTTCAGTAAGGGAGCGAGCAGACAGCAGTAGTAGTAATAATAATGAGTGTACAGATAAGTTGATAATAATAATAATATAGATCCTGCTATGGTTTCCATACTTACTGGAACACAGTAGTGGTGGTAGCTATGTGCATCTATATTTGCCATTAATATTGCTTGCTTGCTACATGATGGGACACCCTGGTTGTAGTAATATGTAGCACTTTATATAAAGGCTGCCATATAGTGTAGGACTTTCTTCGGATGAACGCATCGTAAATGTCATCTTTTTATGATGGTAGGCATACAGGAAAATACCATTTGTTTTATAGATGAAGAAAGGATATTTATAGTAGGCCATAAAAGGTGTCACATCTATTTCAAAGTTTGGCATTCTGGAAAGGTATTTTTGGTAAAGCGTGCAGATTCGAAAATAATAGAGGGGATACTGGCCTTGAATTCGTTATAAGTCTGTACATATCATCAACTAGAGTTTTCCTCGTCGCAAAAGCAGTCGTCAGTAGCAGCAATACTGGCGCTGCTACCTGCTGCAAGAGTTTCTTCTCTCCAGTCTGTGTGTTCCATATACAAAATATGACGGAAGGAAAGAGTTAGGAGGGAGAGTGAAGGAAATTTTAGGGTGAAAAATCCCAACTGACTGCGAGAAAGGAGCGACTGGAAATGAATGTACATGGGGTTGTTGTCCGCAGGAATAAATCCTCAGAGGAAAAACAAGAGGCAGTATCACGGCGGGGCGTAAGGAAGAAAATTATTTGCTGTTGAAATTATCGGTTTGAATCAAACATTCATTCCTTCGTCTGACTTCGTCAAGTATTTTAATGAAAAACCACCATCATCAGCCTTCCTTCTACGTTTCCATATCTATAGCTATGCTTCAAAAGGAACTATAATACTAATGTATAATATGCTGTAAGTCGGGTACTAGCTGTTACTATAGGACTGATGATGATGATGATGATGATGACAGTCTCACATCCCAAAGAGAAACTACTGCTAGCATTGGACAAAAGGTAAAGAATGTAATTATGTAAAGACAGTTGTTGAAAGTGTGAGGAGTAGGAGATGATATCAATGATGATGATGATTCCAATGTGTACATGCAATTTGTTGGAAAATAGTGATAGAGAAGGGAAGAAGTGGCTGAATACAGGGTCCAACAAAACTTTACTTACCCCTTCCCATAAACTGCTGAAGGAGTTTGCTTGAAACATAGTTTCGTCTAAACGACATAAGTTTCTACTACATTGCTTACATGTTCCATGTTCTCAATTACGTGCAGATCCGCAGTACTAATTCATTACATTTTTTAAAATTTCTGACCAAAGGACTACTAACCAAATCTGGCCCCCAAAAGTCGAAAGATGCTCTTTAAACCGAAGTAGAGGATTAATAGAGTCCAACCTATGGATTCTGAATTTTTGATTACGATAAAAGTGACGCGTGATTCGTAAAATTCAGTGGTTCCATTGAGACTCCAAGGTGACAAAGGACGTTTTGCTAACTCTGTACGGAACCATTTTGGCCCACTCTTGGCTACAAAACAAGAGAACCTAATGAAATTTCGACATCTGTTGTGAAGTATTATCAGTAATTAGCATAAGATTTACTTTTCCGTGAATGCTATATCAGGGAAACAATACCCCTCGTTGTCAGAATTATATACGTGAGAGAGAGAGAGAGAGGGAATTAGTCAAGCAGATTAAGACATTGCCTTGAGTTGTAAAGCCACAGAGACGAGGACGGCAAGCGGCAACAGTACTCGCGTCTCACAGTCTCTCTTTCTCTCGGCTCACTGACTTTGCTTACACACTCAGTTACATAGGAATGACGCTCTACTCACTTCTCTGATCATCAGCTTGATAAAAGCCTTCACACCACCACCGCTACTGCCACCGCCAGACCGTGCTCAGTCTGTGTGTATATATATACACAACCAAATGCGACACTCATCTACCTTCTTCATCACCATACAACCTCCCAAGTAGCATCCGATTAAACATCTCGTCGCCCTGACTGCATAACCATAGCAGAGATGATGGCTCAGATTCTTTATAAAAATTTCATGCACAGCTGTAGGAGTCAATAGGAGATGAAGAGGGCAGAGAGTACCAGTAGAAGAAGAAGGCGACGGGGAGTACAGATGGGATGATGTTTGCGGCAGTTATAGCGTCAAGAGAAAATCGGCCCTGTGGGACTAGAACTCAGTTTTTCCGAGGCAAGATCAAGCCACGATTTGAACTATTGTCTTTTCCGCATCACATCTGAAGAGAATCTCACTTGATTCTTTTATTTTTTTTTTGAGAAGCGACCAATGGTCATTACTTGGTCCAAGCTATTTCCAATGTTACTTGGCTGATCAGTAGCTACTGGCTGACCTTTTTGAAAGTAGAAGACTTCTACCTAATCCACATAGTTATTTTTCCCCATATCTTCCACAGCCTTGTATTAAGAAGTTTCCTCTGATCCAGGTGGAATTGGTAGTAGAAAAGTGGAGCCTTGGGAATGACATTAAAGGAGATCGATTATAAATTCGGACGAGGGGAAATAGAAAGGTGATCGGGACTACTGCTTTCTACTGCTAGCTAGCTTCTTCTTCTACCGCTACTTACTTATACTACTATTGGCAACGGGAAAGTTAGGAGCAGGATGGTGAAATAACATGTTGCGTATATACAGAAGAGAAATAAGGGAGAAAGACAGGAAAACCAAAGAGCTTTTTCCTTCTCATATATGATACTTGGAAGGACGATGAGACAGGAGAGCAGGGATGGAACGACCTAAAAGATATTTGCTGAAGAGAAGAAAAGACACGACGACGACTCTTGGAGGATGAAGACTCTGTTGTGCTGAGCGAGCATTTTGAGGTCCGTGGAGAACATTGAAAAGCTTACAGGGACCCATTATGGTGGACATTGAGGAGGTCGGCCGTAGCAGCACTTCCTGAACGTTATGACCTATAATGCCTGTAGTATTATTTAAAACTGAGCCAAAGTAACTTCCCCTGGGTTGCCAATCCATGTAGGCGACGATAATTCCACATAGACTTTATTGGGTGGATGGGGATCATTGGGTGGATTGGTGTGGCCATCTCATCAATGCATGATTGGCAATAGATGAAATTGGATGGCTTGATGGAGCTTGACACACACATACTCACAACCACTCTGAATCCGCATACGTACGTGCATACCACAAGGCGGCCTAGGCAACATGCGGGCTAAAAAAATTCCTTAGAAGCCAAGAGTGAAGAGTATGCTGCTGTAGATGGTGAGAGAAGAAACCGAAAATTCTATAATGGGCCATGCAACATAGGCCGACGAAAATTATGCTTTCACCTTCTCTTTCTTCTTCTTCCATGTATTCTAAACATTAGAGCAGCAGCAGCACAAACTCTGATCTTGTTCCTCTCTACAATCTATCCCTGATAGAGGGAGAAAAAAGGTATTAGGTGCGGAGGACAAATAGAGCCCGAGTGATAGAGAGAGCGTGTGTGTGTGTCTGTATGAGCGTGTATGTGTGCAAGTATCGTGCACGGATTCCAATACACTATATGTAACAAGCACTTACATACACAGAGGCAAACTCTAGAGGTGGAAAAGTCTGGAGAAAAATGTCCCTTCTTCCTTGGCACGATCTCAATTTTTTCAAAAAGTTCGGCAACTACGTGGTCGAAATTGTACAAAATTTCAGTAAATGTCAAAAATGAACAATTGCTGTCCATTATGGTCATTCTTGCATAGAGTCCGAACTCTTTGTACGGCGAGGAACGGCCGCGCGGAAATTCTCAGAATCATTTCTGTCGTCAACGGGAAGAAAATAAATAACAGCTCAATAAGAAGACATTCACATTCTTTTGCTCGTAGTGAGAGAGAGAGAGAGAGAGAGCGAGAGCGAGTAAGGCTATTTCCAAAAAAAGCATGCTACATTCCCAAACTACCCCTACTTTTACCTTCTTATATATAGCATAATAGTAATAACGTCTCTCAAACAGTCTTATGTCTTTCTCCCTACACATAGCTATAGATGTGCCATCCTTCAAAAAAACAAGTCTTTTTTTTGCTACTCTTCGCATTTTCTACTGTGTTATAGCCCCAACTCATTGTTTCCACCCTCCCGTGTGTTTCCGATGGAAAACCACCTTGTTTTCTAGTAGCTCATTTTTAATGCCTTCCCATCATCTGAGAGGGCATGAGCCATTGTGATGTGGAGTCATTCCTTTATTTTAATTCTGTTGCATTTCAATTCAATCTGTATTGGCTACATAAGCTCCAAAACTGGAATTCTGTAAGGTATAATGTATAAAAGTAGAGTGGATAAAGGGAGACAACAAGCGTCTTTGTGCCATAATCAGTTTGAGTTCCACCACTAAGCTCATAGTTTTCCCTTTTGAATGGCAAATCCATGTCATATGTGTTGCTGTACCAGTGACTTTTTACATCATTATTATAGATGCTGATATATGCTTCCGCATTATTCTATGAGATATGAATCGTCCGCCTGTCTCACCCCTTTTTTGATACAGGAACAACACTCCGTGTTAGTCAGGATATACAAATCCTTGTCCCGCCCTTTACACATCTAGTCCATATTGAGTCATTCATTTCAGTGCAGATTATGGTGGAATAGAGAGAGAGAGGAAAAAAAGTCGGTGCCTGAGCACTGAGCATCAGAAAAGTCAAAATGCAAAAGGATGTGATAAGCCGTGTGATTTCACTGCCATTACATTGCTCTCTGCACATTTTCTAAGGTAAATCTCTCCTTCTCCTCCTCTACTTCTTCTTTCTCAGGTCTCACAGACATACACAGGGGAGAGAGAGAGAGAG
>JAQFYD010001969.1:0-10717 GCA_034694225.1 Bourletiella hortensis
TGTTGTTGTTATGGAATAAATACTATGTACATTCTATTCCAGTGGCATGGTTACACCTGGTCGTTCTTCAGACAGACAAGACAGCACACGCTCTGTCTGTGGTTGGTAGTCACTTGTTCCCATATAATGTGGGTGAGGCTAAATGAAATAACTTACCGGCTTTGGCATCATCTTAATAGAAAATTTTCATTACTCTCCATACCGCTCGCTGAGATTCTGACTTCTTATGCATATTTACAAATGAGGCAAATGAACGGAGGACATGAAACCTGCAGAAGAGCCATTGTGTGGAGCGCAGTTTGGAAAAAAAAATTATTTGTCTTCATAAACAAGCTTTTCTATCGTCCACCGGACTATAATGTAATGTAGTTTAAAGTCTTGTTGTCAACTATGTGGAAGAGGTGACAATGGAGGTGGTAGTATCCCAAACATTATGACCACATTGCTTTTTGTGCCATTTGAAAACGTTCTGTTGTAGCCACTACTGCTGCTGTTAAGTAGTGTTCAAGATGATTCTGATGATGGGAATGATACGGTGTAAGAGCGTGTGTTTGTATGTAGGCCAAAATGTTGTATCTGCATGATATGGATGCAGGCAGGTCTTCTTGATCGTGCGGTAACGTACCCCGCATGGAGGAAATGGAGGACGGACGGATGCAATAATGATGGAAAGAAAAGGAGTATCGGAAAGGCGAAGAAGAGATGGAACAGGAGAAGTTAAAATGTCTTGTGTACATACATACCGAGAGGGACATAAGGAGAGGAAACCTATTTGTTGTACCGTTCGTTTCAGTCCTCTTGCTCCAGTAGAGCTGCTTGCCTTTAACAACAACAACAGCATCAAGAAGGAGAAGAAGATGAGGAAAACCCGTAAGTAAAAGTGAACTTGGGGACAAAGGGGATCTGTGAAGAAAGATGGTCGAAAAATACAATAGAGAAACTTGACTGTCGCACAATTCCCATACCCGTCTCATTAATATTGTGAGGAATGTCCAAAACAGCCATTCGATCAAAATGACAAAGTCTAAGCTGGCAGAGAGCGAAAGATCCCTTATCAGGACGTGATCACTTATTGGGACTCAGGAGGAACGAGACAGTGAGAGAGAGAGAGACAGAGAGAGAAGGGAGACAGAAAAATAAGAAGACCCTCCGAAGGGTCGCCTCCTTGTCCTTCATTTATGTATTATTATTAACTTAAACATATATGAATATGCTTGAACTACTGATCATCATGGAGCTGCTGCTGATGATGATGAAGAAGATCCTCTATGTTGTTGATCACCATCATCAGCATCAGCATCAAAATCATGACGACGACCGACCTGTTGTACACACGCAGAGAAAATATTTTTTACTAGATATTTTATTCTCAGTGTGAATGCATATACGATCAGCATTTTCACTGTCATTGGTTCAGTAGGATTAAACAGAATTAACTTTGAGGATGTAGAATAATTTTTTTCCAACTACAGTTGTTACACGGCGTCACTGTTTTTTTATTCTTATATAAACTCCTGCTGTAGCTGCTGCTGCTGCTGTTAACTGGCTGGCATATGTAGCATCATTGGTTTATGATTGTTGTTGTTAGTACCTGTGGTAACTGTATGGCTGGATAATTCAAGTATGAGTTAAATCTTTAGTGACTGACTGTGAGTGGAGACCATTAATAAAAGAGCTGGAGAGATGTTTATTTATAGAGGTAAGAAAAGGAAGGAGATGGAGCAATGACAAGTAGTTGTGTTGGTTAGTATGCAGGTGCGGATATATGAGGACACACTTGCTCCTATGCCTCATGATATCCTACTGAGATATTTAATTAAGAAAAAAGATTCTTGATCGATTTAAATGCTTCACTCCCTGCCATTGATATTCACCACCACCAGCAAGACCTTGAATCTATAATCAGAGTAACAATGGTCAATGATCATAATGTCAAACATTCATTTCTTTCAACTATCCTCCTCCTCTTGCTAATCTATACAAGACACATACACACACTACAGGCTGTTAAACATACTACTTGTAAAGCTATATAGACACGTACTCACCCAAGGGATTATCATTATTATTACCATTATTGTTATTGTTGTTCCATACAGTGAACATGATCCCATAGGCCTCTTGCTGTCAACGCACTCATCCCATTTTTGCACGCCTCCACCATGCTCTTCTGCCGCCGCCGCAGCCGCTAACAACATCAACATCAACAACACAGAACAGCCACCGCTGCTGCTTCTAGTTGAGGCTTGCAATGATTAAATCTGTTTGTCCATATGTACACCAATGGATCCAGTCCTGCCATCACTCAGTAGGGGATGTAATAGAAGTAATAGCAGTAGGAAAGAAATGGATTTTAACTTATACTGTTAGTGTCTAAGCAACGCTAAAATAGTCCTTGCTATGCAAGCAAGAAACAAGTCGATTAGGTATGCACATTGCTACTGCTCAAAGTGAGTTGCGTGGGTGAAGGAAAGCAAATCTCTGTATCGTACTAATTCTGCAACAAAAGAATCCACGATATATGGTAGCATGGCCCGTTGTCTCATCTCACTTTTGCGTTCATTTAAGAGCCAAAATATAATATTAAAAATCCGGACTAAGTTCAATGCTATTCATGGAAAATGCACAGGAAAAGGCGGATTTCGAAGAAGGGACCGCATTCACGGTAGAATTTCGGGTTACAGGTAGCTATATCGCAATGATCCTGGAGACAGTTGGGAATTATTTTGATTCTTCTACCCAAGAATAAAATTTGTTGTGGCCATGGCGCGATGTTCTTTCATTGGTTCACGTAGCTATGGAAGCAAGAATGATAGTGTGCAAAACTTATACTCTTCTTCAAGCCCTTGACAGAGCAAAAGAGTTTTCTTTATATATTTCCCTTACTTTTTCCCTTCCCCCACCAGTTAAAGTTATGAAGCCAGTTGAGTTGTCTCCAAATGACTTCTATAAAAATATAAAACTTGGGGCTCATTTACATTCAGATAGTATCTTTGGTGCAGTGTGGAAGGAAAAAAAAGTTGGTGTTTTACCAAACGGGATCATATAGGCAAGGTTTGGAAAAATTTGCAAATTTCTTTCATTCATATAAATCTTACAAAGTTCAGCTTTAATGTTCTGGAATGACTTCACACTAATATCTTTAAAACAGCCCAAAGATACACCGCGCCATTATAGACTAGATTTAGTTATGGAGTTTCAACTAGAGAGAAAGAAAGAAAGAAAGAAAAAATACATACATTATAATGCATGGCACAGCTTATGCAAGTCCATGGTGGCAAAGAAGAAGAAGACGACCAGGACTACAACAGAGACGATGACACGAGTGCTAAATAATGACTTGAAATTCCAGACTTATATACATTCCATGAGGGGCATACACATACTCACACACTACCGAGTGAATGTCAATAGGGGAATGTGAGTCTCATGTTTGCCTAAAGGACATTTTATACATGTCCTGGTGGCTGTTCGGGCTTGGAATATTATTATTATTATTATGGCAACCCTATAATACATGATAACCATAATCATTCTCTCTCTCTCTCTCTCTCTCTCGCCCTTTCGCTATGAAAAACTTATATGACTTATGTATAACTTTCCTTGCTTTATCTTCCCTCGTCTTTTCCTCATCCTCATCCTGTAAAAACCGTAAAAAGCATCAAATCTTGGAAACAATCGAGTGTAACTAATAGTAATGAATACATGGCGCCGGAACAATAAAATACTTTTAGAATGAAACGATCTTCCGAGCTCTTGAAAATTTAGCTGTAGTTTAGCACGCACCGTAGTTTGTATGGCATCAGAATGGATATATCTTTAGTACTACTTAAAGTGATCAGAAGGCCCACTAGAGTTATTGTCAGTAGCTATAGCTTGTGTTTTGTTCCAAAGGAAAAGTAAAATTGACAAAGCCCTGAGTAATACTCTAACTAATCTGCGTGCTGAGCCTTAAATCGGAGAAATGTCGGCTACTACTACAGTAACTATTACAAGAAGAAGAAAAAAAAGAAATAAGGAGGAAAAATAGGAAAGAAAAAAAAGAAAGAGAGGGAAGGGAATGGAATGGAGAGAGCCAGAGAGAGCCAGAGAGAGAGAGAGAGAGAGAGAGGAAAAAAGACATAAGGAAAAGAGAGAAGTTTGTTTCAGCAGGACTTTAGGTGATAGAAGACTGGATGCTGCGAATTAGCTGGAATCAAGTGCAAACACACGGTAGACTGGCAGGCTTCCTTTAATTATTGCGAGCCGCAGTGTTCGCCTGAGTTAACCCAACAAGCCGCTAAAAGTAGTTAATGATTCTTTCTCGTTCGGACTAAACACCAACCAGGATAGTACGTACTAAGTTCCGTTCCCTAGAATATATCTATCTATACCTGTGTTCAGCTATACAAGTAGTCTTCTTAACCGTACTACTTGTCTGTCTCCCAAAGAGGAGGAGGGTGATGTCTCACGGGCCAAAGAGTCCGTAAACGTCCTTCTCATTCTCTGCATAGCTATAACATGTTATAATGTTCCGAAGTGTGCTAGCTTTTTATGTGCATACCGTAGTTGTCGACATAAGGACATCTAAACAGTAGAGCAGCGAAGCAATTCCTTGTAAAAAGTAAGACAATCATCCAAACTGTACCTCAACTCTGGCAATTTCTCGCCTCTAATGATTTACAATAACTAAATCGTCTTGCATCTTTTATCTAGACCCTCCACTCATGTATTTTAGGTCTGCGTTATAAGCACCTGCAGAATTTTTGCATTCATAATCAGCACCTAAGGTAGTTCGATAAATGTCCTGCGGACCACCAAGCACAGGGCTATTTGAAGCGGGCCTAAAATATTTTACGTCCATCTCCACAATCCTCCTGTCAAGTTTAATCACCAAATTGTTATTTTGACCCCCAAAACAAGTGAAGATGCCTTTGGTAATATTCCATGCCTGTGATTTATTTCAAAACTGAAGAAATTTTAAAATTGTGAAAAGGAATAATAAAATGCTACATAAATTATGCTATGAAGTAGTAAATGAGCTTACATAATGTAAATTTTGGTGTACAATATGGAAGAGAAGAGAATAAGAAAAGAACGCTGTGAGCAGTCTTAATCAACACACACGGTTGGTCTCATAAGATAAACAATGGTAAAGTTCATTTATACAACGAAGCAAGTAATTTCTGCAAGTAACAAGTAAAGCCCCTAATAATTCCACGCTGAACATTATGATGATCATCAGCATCAGTAGCATCATGAGGACTTCTCTTCAGGTTCATTATTGACTAAAAAAGCTCCTCCTGGCTTCTGATTATTGATGACCTGGAAAAGGTCAATCTGGTGATAGCCAAAAGCTCAAATTTTTCCCGTATAGAAGCTAATATTTCAGTAGTGGTAAAAAGTAGCATAGGAAAATTCTTTTTTTCACCATAATTATACCCAGTCATAACTTTCTGCCCTCACGCGCTTCTTCCCTAATGGAGACGATGAGGAGCTGCTGGTTGAAGTTTGCTGGGAAAATTATCATTTGAATTGTCTTGTTGTACTATACCGTATAACAATAGAGAATTGGGGGGAAGACAGCCAAGAAGACTAACGAATGGGTCTTCCTTGCTTGCTTGCTTGCTCCTCTTGGAATATTTATGATCATACTCAGATTGAATATCTTAAGGGAGATGTGTATTTTGCAGATTCAACTTAATTTATTGTATCCTTTCTTGCTCGTCATTACAGCTCCCAGCTCTTAAATCTTGCTCACTTTGCACCGCAAAAAGCTAAGAGTTTCTACAAGGAGGAATCGTCCAGTCATTGATCTCCTCTTTGTAAAAATGTATTTTTCTGTATCTCTAGTCTCCTTGCATTTCTTCTCCTATTGGCGACTTTTGCCCCTTACACCTCTTCGTCTTTCTTGAGGATGACACCTCTTCTGCCTAACTTCTCACAAAACTGTGTGAGTGTGTAAGTATATAGAGCGGGGATTGAAGGATGAATCCATCCATGATGATTATTACTAATACAATGGCTATTATAATAATTGCGAGAAAATTGAATAAATGTCCAACGATCTAGATTATGGCAAATCCATGGGAATGAGGAGGGGAGAAGGTAGAATTTAAATGGTTTTATCTGCACGACTTTGTGGACAGGGATTATTAGAATGGTATGCATTTCACTGGGATAGGGAAGCCAAGGAGAAAAACATTATTATTCCTTCCTCTTCTTCTGCCGAGCAAATCAGTTCAATTTCCAGTCATTTTTCTCTTTCATGCAAATAAAATAATTGTATTTAGGAATTGATGGGAAGTAACAAGGAAGGGTAATAATTAAGTAGTAGCATGCAAAGGGTAGCTAGCTAGCTGGCTCATTCTCCTTCCTATTTTTTTTACATTCATGATGATGATGATGATAATGAAACCTCATTGGAGTCGTCGTCAAATTGACGAACGACACTACTACTACGGTGCAGTACATGGTCTCCTATCCGCATTATTATTAGCTATAGCTAGCTAGCTACACAGTCAATAATTTTAATTTTTTAACATTATTCCCCTTTGTTATCAAGTCAATATAAAATTCCATGGTAAACTAAAGGAAAAATTATTGTTGTTGTTGCTGCTGCCAAAATGAACTCAAGACATTTGCCTGGTCTATAATAATAATAGCTATGCTACACTGCTGCTCCTAATTTACTCCCTCACTTAACTTCTTTCTTCTTGCAAACGTAAAGAATAATAATTGAACTATTTTGTGTCCTATGAAAAAAAATATGTGGATGGAAATAAAATTAATGAGAGTTGTTCCAACTAAAATATTTGGCGTCACAATAGTATTAACTAATAAAGAAAGAAGACGTCAATACACTTGCCATTTGTGAGAGAGATAAAGGCGGAACCCATCACTTGAATATGGTAATAATAATGGTGGTGATGATGATGATTCCCGCATGTAGCTACTTTTGACGATTCCACCACAGTAGCAAGCAGCAGGAGCATTCATTATTCCAGTGAAGAAAATTAAGGTCCTGCTCGCGATTTAATTTCCTAATAGTAATAAATGACGTTGAAAGGTAGGACGTTTTAGCATGACTTTGCATGTATGCGCACTGCTGCAACGTAGTATTATATCCTCTTCTCTCCTTTTATTATTGCCAGCTATGCTCCCATAATTTCCCATAGCATTTTCCACCTTTGAGAATTATCACATGCAAGCATATTAAAGAAGTTTTCAGTAGCAGCTACTACTATGCATTTACCACATGATACGCTGCCAGGAAGTATAATAATAATTGTAAAGGAAGGAAGAAAGACGGAGAGACTGAGAGACCATATCAACTATCCATTCGGTATTAACAGGAGGCTCTTCTTATTGCTCTACATGTATCTACAGCTAGCTGTTTCCAATCGATGCTCATGTGCGTACATTATCATGTGCCCCCCTTTCCCATCAGTTCCGATGAGCCTTCCGTAGTAGTACTAGTAGCTTGTGTATACACGAAGAAATGTCATGGTGAGCTGGATAATTTCCTGTGAAAAACACACCTGGTTCCAATCAATAATTAACCCAAGTAATTAGTAATGTTTCGTGATATGCTGTAGGATATATACATGTATACTTTGAAAGAAAAAAATTACTCCTTTTCATCATTCATTCATTCATGCATTCCATACGATGAAATACATTATTGGCTCCACTATGGTTCCTCCACATGAAAAAAAAAACAACATGAAGCCGTTTACTTGCTTTTTATATATCATTTTGATGAAATCCACCTATATGGAGTATATTATGATTGGGAAGAACACATGCTCGTAATAGAAAAAAATCTACACACAGTCCAGGCATAGGTTCTCTGAAGCTTTCAACCAAGGCATAGCTAGTTACGTTGAATGTATCCATTTTTTTCTGTATATAACCTAAGTTACGGGAACATTTATAGAGAAGAGCGGTTCAACGGAACCGTCGTCAGTCTGGGGTACATTAAACACATGGACGAGAAAAATATATATCCTGGGCACCTTGAGCAGCACTCCTGCGACAGTAATTTCTTCCCATTATTTCCTCCTCATAGCATGGCTCCTACCTGCCTGCTTGCTCTTTACGTGAACATCTATAATCATAGGCTTGAGTTTGATAAGATCGACTGGCTCAATCAATAATTACAGCCTGAGATGCTATAAGAAGTTCATTTGACTCTTTTCCCACTTGTGGTTATGGTGAGCCAGTGTGTGTGTGCTTGTGTGTGTGATTATTATGCACATTCTGACGGCTGTCTAGAGCAGCCATATGTATATAGGGAGGGATTATCGTCCAAACTTGCAAATAATAATGGAAAATAATAAAAGGGGGATAAAAATCCAGAGAATTTTGCCATTAAATTTTAACCTCCGTAATTACAAGAAGCACGAACTTTTACAATTTCAGTCAACCGTACAAGTAGCGAGCATAGGCAAACGCACACACACATACACACACTTGTCTAATAATAATGCCGGTAATTTTTCGCAGCGACGTAGTACGCACACATACAAACTAAGCGATTATTTCTACTAAACTTTCTCATCTAATTATTTCGATAGTCATACACGCTCACTCAGTAAGTTTAGCCATCGGGTCGACCTGCAAAAATTCTAGAGTATCCTTATATAGTAGTAACCACGTCCTCCAGCAATTTCCGCTCTTTACCTGTTGTGTTTCCGACAAGTAAGCAAGCAAGCCAGGTGAACCTAACCGGGTGGTAAACCTACGCAACACTTTTACCTCTACTGCTGTTGCCGATACGTCCGCACAAAAAATATATCCGCTTAATTGCACGCTGCATTACGTGATCGACTGAAATGCCCAGTAAAAAAGTATACTTTTTCAATAAGTTTTAATTACTCCACCGTTTCGTTAATAAACGGACCCAACTGCAGCTATGCATGATAGCACTACTGCACTCCTATCCCTATGGTTAATCTTACGGAAAAGGAGGAGATGAAGACGGCTGATGAAACGGGTTTTAAGCGATAATCTTTTGGCTTATATGTGGGGAGTCGAGTTGGGTAATCTGTAGTCCCTTTGTGCAATACTGACTCTGTAAAGATGACGACGAGAAGAGCATTATAATTATTATTATTATGAAGCGCAGATGCATCGTAACAAGACCCGCATTTCCACCCACGCACATACAGAAACAGGCACTCGTCTGTATGTATTCTCCTTCTCAAACACATGCAGAACAAGAAGGAGAAGAAGAAAGTTGATGTGGGAAAATGTCTTGTTGTTCATATGGATATGGTCTATTATATTGCTTAAAGAGAATAAGAAGAAGAAGGAGAAGAGAATATTCCGCGGAGTCAATACTTGCTTCCGTAATGGATGTTCCAGCTCGGACTTAAATTCCCATTGTGGAAAATTCTACGGAGGCGAAGCAGCAATAAATTCGTACCAGCAAGACAAAAAAGATTAATCCACTTTCTTTCCGGCCTATATGAGACGTGCTGTTATTCACAACACATCTATATACATATACACACTCGCGTTTTTATCGATTTGACAAAGCAAAACGCATCATCAAAAGCAAGCGGCTTCCCCTTAAATCTCAACTGTCTTTCGCCCTTTTCACCAAATAATATCACGAGCATAAAATATTCTCGTACAACAAGCAGCAGAAGAAGAGCTTATGTCCCTCTATACAGTGCTACACTCATCTCCTCTCTGTCTCTCTCTCTCTCTCATTTCATCTACACATTACACATGTATTATATTGCACACCGTAGCAATAGCAAGCATGGAGCAGCAAAGCACATCATCATCGCAACATCATCCTGCTCTCCTTCGGCTCCCACCATCATACCACCACCAACACCACATCATAATCATCATCATCAAAGGACGGATACCACATAGCAGAAAAATTCCTGCAACCTATATGGATTCTGTCTCTTCATCTCTCTCTCTCTCTCTCTCATCTCCCTTGCTCTCATACACACCGCGTCAACTTACGACCTTCTTCTTCTCGGCTTCGTTTAAAAAACTTTTAATAAGGGCAACTCAATTGCATTACTATGTGGTTAAAAAGCAACAAGACGAAAGGTTTTCTCATAAAGTACAACATATATGATAATGATGATAACATTCAGCAGTTGTTGTTGCGCTGGACGTAATAAAGAACTAGCATGAAAAAAATAATAATTTTTTCCCGTCCATTCACACACATGAATGATTTGCAGAAAATAAATTAGAGAATATTTAAATTTACAATAGTTAGCCTCTCAGGTGTATGAACTGCTGCTAGCTAACGAGAATGAAGAATATAATATGGAGAGAGAGAGAGATGCATAATTATTACGTACTGGCTTAGCTGCTATATGCAGAGTGAAAAGAGGAATGAGAGTGGAATGAATGTAGTCTGCGGCTGCTGCTGCTGCCCACCTTGACTAAAACTCGTGGAGTGCATAAAGAGGTAGACAGAGAGAGAAGTAGAGGTAGAGAAGAGGACTAGCGTATTTACGATTATGACAGCTATTCACTCATTAATCAACTCACTGCTGGAATTCTTTGCCTCTGATATAGTCTTAGTATAGGCACAGGTGTGTTCAAGCTAGAAAGCCAGTTGCTCACTGGCTCTCCGAGAGTTTAATTCCCTCCCCCAATGGGAAATTTGCATACGACGCAGCCACTAATTAAGGAAAAGAAAAGCCTTGCGTTAATTACTAAACGAATCCCCTCTCTCTAGCTCTGGTCGGTGGAGCAG
>JAQFYD010001970.1:0-10715 GCA_034694225.1 Bourletiella hortensis
ATTTAATCATTCAGTACCGAATTCAATGCTAACCGGAATTCTGACCATTGGTATGTTGCATCCGATCTTTCAAATTCAGTTTTATATGAAGTAATAATGTCTATTTACTCTTATCGTTTCTGTTCCCCCAGGACACGCAGTTAAATTTTACTTAACGCCCATAACGACCACGACTCCATTTGAAGAATTGATTCGAATGCCAGATCTTCCTCCGAATTTACACATCCAGAAGGAACCATTCAGATTTACTGAAGGTAATGTTTTAATCCCTTTCATGACATACAAACCTTCCACTACAAGTCTCCATACAGTGCCCCTCCTATAAATGTCTTTATTTATTTACTGTAGAAACTATTCAACTTCACGGTGGCGTAACAGCTTTCCCCAAAGAATCTACCATAGTAACGGGTCTGCGAGCTGTCAAGAAATATCAAGGTTATAAAGCTAAGCAAAGATGGCCGTAAAAGCATGTTCACATTGTTACACAGTTAAATCTAGCATTTTACTATGCATTGTCTCATAGTCATTTCTATACAAAATAATAAAAACGTGGCCCTTTAAACTGGGGGTTTCTTCCGTTTAAAGCTACATTGAAGTGTCTATATCTTCTGACTGAGAGTGTGTATTTCTCCAGCGGTTTCAGTTACGATTTAGTTACGAAAGCGCATTAGGTTGGGTTGTTCTAATTAAAAGCTATCCCTGCTTTGATAGAACGAAAAAAAATTTCTGACGCTCAGTCAGCAGGTTTTAGTTTCATAAAATGAGGCTCCAGATTTTTACATAAAAATCATATTTGGGTGCATACATGAATTTTTTTGCCCCGAAGCCCTAAAATACTCTCACAGCTATCGCAGTAGATGGCATTCTGGCACACTTGGAGCACAAATGCTGCTGCTCCAGCATAAGACGACAAGAGCGAGCGAGCGTGAAATCTTTTGTGGCTGGCTGGAACCTGGAACATAACACAAAAGAAGAAGACGGGAAGGCCTTGAACTGTTTAAGTCCTCCATATACATAAATGTGTGCACAAAAAAAAGGACTGAATAGCATGCTGTGAGGATTTGAAGGGGCGAAGGAGCAGAATGCATAGTAATAACAATGGAAGTGAAGGAGGACCCTTCATCTTACACCTTCACGGCTTCTCTCCCTGATTTCCCGCAGAGTTGAGAATGAGTTTTGGATTTTGGTTGTTGGAAGGGATTCTATTGTTGTTATTATTGTGACCATCAAAAAAGAGTTTCTAAAGGTGGTAGCTCCTTCATTATTATATTTCACAAGGCAGCTTTCTTCTTCTTGTTCTTGTTCTTCTAAACGGATGATGAAGCAAAGGTTGATCTTCCAACAGAACCAAAATATTTTTCTCCAGAAAGCAAGTTGCATGATGAGCGACAGGTTTGGATAAGGTGTGCTCGTATTTATAATATTTGTAATAATAATTTTGCGAAAGAAAGTTGAACAAACTGCGGAGTTAAAGTTCAGTGGCAAATTTCAAAATGTAGTGGTGGTTTTCTTTCGGACAGTCTTAAAAGTGTGTTGAGGAGGAGGACTTGACAACGGATGTGTCAGTTGAATTGCTGCTGAAATCGGGATCGGATTGGGATGATGATGATGACCTTTGAAAAATTGGGAGGATGCCAACATTATTGATGATTTGAATTAGACGGCCAGAAAATGCGAAGAAGGATGATTACTTGTTGTTATTGTGGATTGAATTGAAGAAAATGCCGGGGAGAAATGGGAAGAAGAGAAGACGGATATTTAGAAAAATTCAGAAGACGAATCATTCATTGGATAACAGTGGAGGATGAACAGGAATAAGGAATTTGTGATGGGGACAGATGTGATTAAAATTAGTTTGTTTATTTTTGTTACTCTTGCATCTCTATTGTTGGTTTGGGCGGATGAACTCTGTCATCCGGCGTGTTTCTGTCTGGACACTTTCTTCGATTGTAGAAAACGAGGACTGTCAGAGTTTCCTCATGACTTTCCGGACTGGATACAAAAATTGTAAGTAGTTTAAATTGGAATTGAGCTATAGTTGTAAATATTATTTGGGTGGTGTCATAAACTTTTTTGTTTACTTTTGTAGGAATTTGAGCAACAATGACATCAGTAGTGTTAACCCTCAAGCCGCGGCAAGACTGCAGCATTTGGAGGCGCTGTAAGGGATTCAATAATTTTCGAGATTACTTGCTTGTAAATACATGGGGTTTGTATAATGTTTTTATTTTTTTTTTCATCTTGTTACAGCTCTTTGGATTCGAACAATTTTGCTTCCCTTCCGACGCTGGGAGACCTCCCTCGCTTATTACAACTTAGCTTGTAAGTTGCGAGAAGATATTTGAAGTGAAAGGTTTCAAATCTATTGACTTTGAGGATTATTTCATTTTATTATTATTTCTAGGGCAAAAAATAATATATCTACTATTGAAGCAGAACCGCTGAGATCTCTAAAGTCTCTTGAAGAACTTGACCTAAGTCGTAATCGAATCGATGCTCTTAGTAATAGTTCATTCCCCAGTAATTGGGCGCTGCGACTTCTGTAAGTTTGAGACAGACGGCATGTGTGTTCGGTGTTGCCATTAGTAACCTATCGTAAAATAATTTTTTATAATATTAATTTCTTTTGTTTAAGGAATCTTGGTTATAATAACCTCGAAGTGATATCTCCAGGATGGTTAGATCCCTTGGCAGAGCTTGTAGAACTCAACTTAGTTAAAAATAAACTAAGAATGTTACATAAAGACACGTTCCTGCAGTTAAAAAATCTTGAAAGATTGTAAGTACGCCATGATATTTATGCTGTCTCAGCACTACAATATTTAGTGCTGATGTTACTCAGTAATAATTGCGGTTTTATTTCAACAGAGACTTAAGCAGAAATAAGCTAGAAATGATCGACAGTCTGCGATTTCAAGAGTTGAAGAAGTTACAAATGTTGAATCTGAGGCGGAATCACATGAGCAATTTATCCGACGCAGCCTTTTACGGACTTGAAAATATTCAGCACCTGTAAGTGAAGTTTTCATATTTTTTTATTTATGTTATTACTGCCGTGTAGGGGCGTTAATTAGCATGTATTTACTTTAGCTACCTGGATGGGAATAACATCAAGTATGTGGAGAAAAGATGGCTTTATGGGCTGCGCTCTGTGAAAGCGCTCAATCTTAGCAAAAACGAAATAAGCAAAATTGAAGGCGACTCATGGGAGTACATTGAGGAACTTCAGATTCTGTGAGTTTTGAATTTAAACTGGAACACTATGAATGTATTGACGGTAACTGAACTAAAGCATTTATTTCCAGGGATTTAAGTTCCAACAAGATAGAAGACATTACCAAAAGAACCTTAAGTGGTTTGAGTAAAGTTAAATTTCTCGATCTCAGCTTTAATCAGATTAGTGAAGTAGACGAGGATGCATTCATGTCCATGGAGAAATTAGAGTACCTGTAAGTTTTATTTTGTGATGAAATTTGTTACTCTTTTGTGTTGGAAGTAGTCCTTAAGATTCCATTTTTTTGCAGGGACCTAAGTAACAATGAGCTGTCTTGGGTACTCGAAGACATGGCTAATCCTTTCCGAGGGCTCAGTGAGTGCCAGACTCTGAATCTGGCCAACAACAAAATCCACAGTATTCATCCACAAGCTTTAAACGACCTACCGAATCTGGCTGTTCTTAATTTGACTTCAAATCCTATAAAATGGCTCTCCGAAAGAGCGTTTGACGATCATCCCTATGTGAACTTAGTGCTGCAGGAAATAGATACATTGGTTTGTAATTGTGAAAGTTCATGGTTACGCTCTCGTTTGATCTCATACTCAAGCAAAGGAAAAGGAAGACATCGGGATTCCGATAGGCGAGGCTCAAAGAAGTCCAACAACAAAGTCGCAATAGCACCAGTGTATTGTGGGTTCCCACCGACTTTGAACAAGCAGAACTTGCTTGAAGTTCCCCCAGAAAATTTAACTTGCCCTGGTACGAAACTATTGCATGCAATGCGAGCATTTTCTTTTCTTGTCAGGTTTCTTCACTATTCTACTGTTAATTTTTTTTGTAGACACCTCAATGAAACCTGAGTTCTTGGAGGAACCTAAGACCGAAATATTTCTCATGGAAGGCAATGGCTCGCTGTCGTGCCGTGTCCAGTCATTCGCAAATGATCCGTTGACCCTTGTATGGAAGAAAGATCGTAAAAATTTACCGAAGCATCTTGTAAGCAGTTGGAATTGCTTATAATGATAATAGTTTCTGTATGGTAGGGTGTTGTCATTGTAATTTTGTGTTTTTTTGAAGGAATCGCAAGTCAGTATCTTGCAGCGGTTGGAAGACGATGGAGCCATTGTGGTTCATTCAACCATTGAATTAGTGAATGTCAGTTGGAACTACGCTGGGTCCTACCAGTGCGTAGCAGAAAATTTTTATGGCGTTGTCTATAGTGCAAAAGCGAATGTAACTGTCCACAGTAAGTATAAATATTTTAACTGATGAAAGGTGAAGTCTGGTATAAATGGTTCCTAATGTGACAATTTTGTCTTTCAGTATTTCCGACGTTTATTAAGAAGCCTTCAAACGTAACTGTAAAGCTAGGTAGTAATGCCAAGTTGGAGTGTGCAGCCAAAGGTTTTCCTACGCCGGAGATAGCTTTCTGTAAAGACGGAGGGGAGGACTTCCCCGCAGCTTTAGATCGACGATTTCATGTGATGCCCAACGATGACTCATTCTTTATCATGGAAGTTAAAATTTCGGATATGGGAGTGTATTGTTGCTCCGCTCGGAATGCTGCTGGAGAAATTAAGGCTTATGCCACCGTGACAGTATACGGTAATTACTTGTGACAATCGATGAATTTCGAAATTGTGCAAAAGTAATATGCCTTAAAATTGCTGAGTTGTTTGTGGTTTTCATTTTACAGAAACTCCAAGTTTCAGTGACCCTATGGAAGACGAAAGTGCCGTGGAAGGAAGTAATGCAATTTTAGCATGCTTGGCAAATGGCTCGCCGAAACCAATGATCTCTTGGAATAAAGATGGAGTGCTACTCACTGAGATAAATGACAAGCGATACCATATGACTGAAAACGGTTCTTTCCTTCTCATAAAAGATGTTCACCTTTCTGATTCGGGTCGGTATGAGTGCTTGCTCAGCAACGCAGTAGGAACTACGCGTGGCTTCTCTACACTTACAGTCCTGCCAAGTAAGCTTTGAAATCTGTCCATTTAGACAGTGCATCCTGTACCTTAAAATCAAGGACTGAGTTCACACTTTTACAATTATTTTTTCAGTTTCAGCAGGAAAGTCCCTTCATTTGGACACATCAGCCATGACAATTATTTTTATTATTATTGCCGTCTTTTGCGTCGTCGGTACCTCGGCAGCATGGGTTGTTGTTATTTATCGCACAAGGAAGAGGAACATGTCTGCGGATACCCGGCACACCAAGTATGAGGATGAGGAAAATCGCCCAGGCTTCTCAGGCGGTATTCCCCCGTTTAATACCAACTGTCAGTTGAGTAAATCGGGCTGTCCGGATTCTGATTCTCAGTCCTCAAGTGGAAAAGATAGTGGAACCGGCGATGACATTGCACCTGAGACTGATCCTATGGCAATAATTGATGTCGAGCAAGGTTAGAATTTAGTGTTCCCGCACTTATTGGGATTGAATGTATTAAGTAGTAAAACAGCATGGAGTAATCTAATTCTGATTGATTTCTAGAATCTCTTATGCGACCCGGAAGGAAAAAGGAGCTGGAAAGTTTCTCGACTTTTGGGACTCGTGCTTCCGCTTCCAGAATTTCCCAAGTCAGACTTAATGAGTTGCAAGGCGATCTTTCAGATGTAATCAGTCTAGCTCATCCACCTGGAAGAGAATTCCAGCCATCTAAAAGAATTACGAAGGTGGCAGTCCCAGTGCCGCCGTCATGTTCAGATAAAGAAATGTCAGCTGAGAGAAGAAGCACATGCCCGAGTAACTCCAGCAGTAGTGGCTATAGTAGTGCCACGGGGGGATCCAAAAGTTGTCCTGCTAAGTCTGGAGCCCAAGACCTTGCCGAAAGTGTCAACTCAGAAGAACTTGATAGTCTACAGGATCACATTAGTGTGGAAGAAGTGACGTGTATCTCCACCCCAGTATGAAGGAAGTCGGTTCCTGTTGTAGTGATAGTATAATAGTAATCCAGATTTATGAAAGTCCCCTCTGTGGGAATATAAGAGTGAGACTGCGTTTTAATTTTCGTGCCACAATCAGCATGTGTTCCCATGTCAATCATAAATTATTTACCGGACATGTATATTTAAAGAAAGAAAAATGGAACCGCATGCTTCGCCACCGTGTACAACTGGTTATTTTAGATGGCTTATACACAAAGTATGTTTTTAAAATGGAAATAGCAATAATGATAGTTATTATTTTCGTGATAATCATGTAAGCCAGGGAATAACAATAATTCTAACTACTGTGTAGAAGGTAGAAATATGTGTAGCAGCTAGCTTGGACGAGCGAGCGTGAAGATGATGTTTTAAAAGTATTTTGAAAGGCCGATACAGCTGTTGTTAGATAATCATGGTGACATTGTACATGAATTGTATGACTGGGGTAACAGGACAGACTAGATAATTATGCTAAAAGTTTTTTAACAAGTGCATTTAATGTTCCAAGGTTTTTTATGTTCTCAAAATAACTGAGAGTATTCATTGAAAGCTGAGTTGTGATATTAATTTATTATATTTAGTAATGTTAACATAGTGAAGATTTTTTTAAAATGTCATTTTATTCTTATTTCGTATAGCTTTACCATTATATTAACACTGTAACAAACTTACAGGGCTAGTTTTTGACTGAATAATTATTTACCGTTTCCAACAATCAAAAGAAATGCTGTTGTATGCCATGGCCTTTACCGTATCCCACTCCGCCATAGTAAGGCTCGATGCAAATGTAGTAGACGAGTTGTTTTTCGTTTTCTTCTGGGATTAGTTCATAGTAATGTAACAATCAATAGCTAGTGCTGTCAACGGGTACTAGCGGAAATGTTGAATGGAAATAAAAAGAATTTACCTCCGACAGAATCTATGACTGCAATGTGTTCATTTGCATTCAGTTTGGATTATACTCCGCAAACTTGGGACAGGGGGTACCTGCTAAAGCATAAGCTTGAGGATGTGGAACTGTCTTCAGGACTTTACGAATGTGGTAAAGGTTTTCGGGGGTGACACGATGTTATGGGTTGGGTTGGAGTTGCAACCAAAAGATCAGTTGCCACCAACAGGTGGGCACTCAGCCAGTGGTTTGAGTTTATGTTTCAGCATCGTGATGACAACTAATTTTCTGGTGCAAGATAATCAGAAGTAATAATGAAGTAAAACAGGAGCAGAAATTTAATCGCAAATGAACTTCAGCAGTCTACAAGTACAGCTGAATAAAGTGATTCCAGAGTCAAGATAATTTTAGGAATCAAGTTACGCACTGCACGGTTTAAGGTTTAACATAGTTAGACAGAATCTGTTCACGTAGCTTTATAGATGAGAAAGTGTGAATAGTAATCCAGCATATGTGTAACTGGGTCTTCAATGGAGTGTAACACATATATGGTTGGTTGGCTTACTCACCGCTCCTTTTCACATCCTTCGTTGTCCCTTTTGTGTTCCAGTGATCCTGTTTGAGCTCATGCTTTTAAATGTACATGTTTAAGGGAGTAGTAGAAAGCGCAATTCCAGCACTTAATGACTTCTGCCCAGTACCACAGTCAATAAAAATGAACGAATAGTCGAAATAGCTACGAAGATAAACACGGCGAATGGTCAGCAAACCCCGTATGAGTAATCCCTCATCCCTCCCTTTCGGAGTATCGGGGTATGTTGAAGGATGAGCAATTTTTCACAATGTGACCATGCGATGAGTCCCGACAGCTATTATTGCACCACTCGTATCAGTTATCAGGTGACAGTTTGCAGAACTTCATGTTATTTCTGCCGGACATTACATTTCACGGTCATCCTCATCCACAACAACGTGCATGTTGCAGTTGGAGTCTCCAGGTTCTAGAGGTGCCATTGAAATTTGTTGATCTCTGCTGAACTGATCAGCACATTACAATTTGACAAGCTTCTTACAACGTTTTAAGATTTTGAGGAAAAAATTGTGAGCAGAAGCTTATCTTGGCAATCACTTTCACCAAACCGTTTCTGTTGTGTTGTGAGCACCTCCGTCGCCATAATAATTAATCCTGATTTAAATAACCAACCTCTTTACGTCAAATCTGGGCATCATATTTGAGTCCATAAAGTCACAGTGAACTAACTTTCACAGTTTAAAGCATTGCAGCAGTGGACGTTCGTAACATCATCTCATAACTAATAATCATCACATGTTGCCAGCCAAAATGCTATCTAAGGGTGAAAGTGACGTTCCTCATGGAAATGATGGTGATAATCATAATGCTCTCAAATGGGAGGAAAATTTCACCATGGGAGGAACGGCGGAGGACCTGAACTACACCGGGTTGGTCAGCCACACATCTTTAGAGCAACAATTAGCAACTGATTTTCTCAATCTTGCGACATTTATCTTCGCATTTTTCATGGCGGTGTTCTCTATTTGTAGTAACATGACCGTTATTCTCCTTACGACGTATAGGTGAGCACCTCTCACGCATTCATGTCCACTGTTTCTGAACATTCGATCACAGAAACGGGTTCGAGTTGTTGGTTACTGTTATGTCATTAATGTCATACAGCTACTTTGAATTTTGGAGAACATGGAACGAGTCGTGTTATCCCAACAGTTTGTTAACCTATTCATCTTCGCTTAATCAGTGCTCCGCTCTAACCTATACCCGAAGCTACTCTTATAAACAGTTTACTAGACGTACTATTGACGAAAGGCTTTCTCCCGCATGATGGATGTTCATGCAATTCAGAATATTTATTATTGTCAGCGTATATTATTGTCCTTATATATAATCAGCTATCACTGTAAAAAGAGGCTGACTGTTTTTCTTGACTGTCCCTGAATTTTTATAAAGTCACAGTGAACTTCCTCTTTTTCTCTGTCTCTAAAGCTTGTCACACTAAATATCGTTTGCTTCTCCACTCTCCGTCATTGTCGCACGTCGCACTCAGGCACACGAGCTATTGCTATACAGAATTACTCCAATTGAGCATCCTCATACATACAGAGAGTTGCGGATACTTTTTCCTCCAACCTGCAGCATGAACCAGAAACGATCCAGCCCTCATCTATAGCGGAATTTACGTGGGCATTTTAATTTGTATCTCATCGCATGTTTTTTTAAAACCGGTTACCGGGATACTGGGTTACCGCTCACAATAATTGCAACCAGAATTCAAAGATTTCTGTCACGTCTTTTAGAACGGATCGTTCTGAAAGACAAGTTAAAAGTCCTCAAGCGTTGATCCGTTCAGAACGGATCAATGCTTGAGCGGCAATTACACAGAAATTGTCAAAATCAGGATTGTACTCGTAGGGTCTCACCAATGCCGAATTCGAGTGAAATGTCAGAGTCAGAATAAAGCGGAGGGCAGCAAACGGGTCAAACCCTCCGTTACCGATCATGTTTTCCCTGATCTGTATTTTTTTGCTGCCGATTTTGAAGTCCTTGAGCGTAAAAAGTACAAATTACATTACATTACATACATTAATATGAGCTGCACATCACGCCTGCATCACCTCTGGTTGAGGGTATGGGTCCCTGGAAAAAGCTATTTGGCACCTAGTATGTTCTTTTACAACGGCACATAAGATCTGGCTACAAGTTGGTCACGCTATGTAACTTTCAAGCAATCAAAACTTATTCTCTTTCGTATTAAGCTTCCAAAGATCCAAAAATCCCGAGCCCCTAAATACTCTTCGTCATATCTCAAGCTTTTGAATTAAAAATTTATCGCAGGATCTGCCGAGAGACAAATATTAGTTCCATCCACCGCTTTTTGCGTCATCTGGCACTTGCTGATATTGTGGTCACGGCCGTGTTTCTACCTGCACAGGTGAGCAGTGACCTCGATCGCAGTAGTGTGTAACTCGAGCTACTTAAGATGTTCGTTCTGAGAAAGATTAAGCGTATATGGCCGACTTTAACACCTTCAGTCAGAAATCTTAGATTGCGGACATTTGCAGAAAGCTGGACCTTTTAGATGAGAAAGTTCAGAATTTTTGGCAGCCTGGTTGTAGGTGATCACGGCTAGAGTGGTGATCATAACTAGGGATGCCAGAATTCTCGAGGTCGAAATCAGGACCTTTTAGCAACACTTTTTTTCCACATGTACACACCATGTAAATTATACGGAGCTTATTAAAGGCTTTTTTACATCCACTAGAAGGGCTGCTTTTGCGGAGACAACAAGGGAAACAGTCTTGATTTCACTGATTTTACCCAAAGTCAAGTATAACTCTGCTGACCTAGCAGTGCACTGCTGTGACGGAATGCTTTCGGGGCCAGCGTAAAGATGAGTTAACGCTCGAAATCGTAAGTAGGGGGCGCTGCTTGATTCTTAAAATGGAGTGCTAGAATTGCGGGAGTAATGGCGCCCACCACGGCGCCATTTTGGAACAAAATTTGGCAGATTTTTGCTGGGAACTCGCATTTTGACCGAGCTTTTGTCAATTTTTGCACACGTGAACGTGTAGTTTCCTCCTTACTGGGGGATTTCGTTCCTTGTCCCAGGTTCTCATATAAAACTAAAGTCCCTTCATCCGAAG
>JAQFYD010001971.1:0-10714 GCA_034694225.1 Bourletiella hortensis
AAAACACATTACATGTATAAATGATAAAAAGATATATAATCTATATGCAATGTTTTTAAACAAAAGCTTATCTATTTATTAAAAAAGGATTTTTATTTTATTGTTTCATTACGTATTTTCCATATTTGAGCAGTCTGAGCAAAATTAGAATTTGATGGAAATTTCCGTTTTTAGTAGCGAAAGGGTTAAAAATCTTTTATAAATATATTATACATTCATGAATTACGAAAAAAATAAATAAGATTTTAATAACTAAAAATTCTGTGGTGAAAATTCCTCTTCATTACTTTGTGTTTTTTCAGCTGTAGCATTTGATTCATTAATTTTATTAGAATCTTCACTATTCTGTTTTGAATCAGTATTATTATTATCTTTAGCAGATTCTTCACTCTTTTTAGTGTCAGTTTCTTTTTTAGTGTTACTTCCTTTTTGTTTAGAATCCTTATTTTTAGTTGGTTGAGCTTGTTTTCTGTCTTTCAATACTGCTCTTACTCTTTCTTGAGATTGTTCACTTTGAGCTTCATTATTACCTTTATCTTTTACATCACCACTTTGCATATTTTCAGCTTGTGTCTCTTGTTGATCTTCATATTTTTGCATTTGTTGACTATCTTCTTGCATATCAGTTTGGTCTTCTTTTTGACTTTCATTAGATTTTCTAATCTGTTTACCTTTACCAGATTTTTGATCTTTATTCTTTCTTACTTGAGTTTCAGATATTTTTTGTTTATTTTTACCAGATCCATTATTATTCATTTGTTCATTTCTGCTTTGTCTTTGTTTATTATTTGTAGATTTTTGACCTTTTACTTGATTCTTTTTAGGTTTATCCATTTCTTCAGTTTGATTTTCATCACCAGTAATTTGGTCAACTTCATCTTTCAAACTTTGTTTAAAACCAGCTCTTTCCATTCCTTCATCACTTTGATCATCTTGTTTCATTTGTTGATCTTCAGATTGATCTTGATTATCTGATTGCATTTGTTTATTTGAATCATTTTGATTATCTGATTGTTTTTGTTTATTTTTAGATTTATCTTTCTTACTTTCTTGACTTTTCTTGCTATTGGATTGAGCCTTTTCTGTTTGTTCATTATTGGATTGATCTTGATCATCTAATTGCATTTGATCTTGATTATCTGATTGAATTTTTTTATTTTTATCTTGACCCTTCTTACCTTTTTGAATTTTCTTATTGTTGGATTGAGTTTCTTCTGGTTGTTCACTAGCAGATTGATCTTGATTGCCTAATTGTATTTGTTCTTGATTATCTGTCTCAATCATCTGATCATCGGATTGATCTTCATTATCAGATTTCATTTTTTTACTAAATCTTTTATCTGATTGCATTTTATTATTTTTATTGGACTTCATTTTTTTATCATCTTTCATCTTTTTTGAATCTTCCATTTCAGATCTTTTATCATCTGCAGCTCTTATTGGCTTTACTTTCTGATTGCTAAAAATACTTCTTTCATTATCTTTTTTATTATTATCTTGTAATTTTTTAAAATCAAAAGATCTTTCATTAGCCTCATCTTCAACTTTTGTATCTTTTTCATTATTTTCTTCCTTATTAGAAGAAGCTAATCTATCATTTTCAATTTTCTTAATAACAGAATCAAAAGGTTTCTTTATATCAAAAGGGTTGGTTCCGCTTACTTTACTCATTTCCATAACTGTATTATTAGCTTTAATTTCTGTTTGACTATAGTAGCTCAATACTAATAATAATAAATGGTTCATCTAGTTTTTAATTTGTTATTTTGTGTTCCTTATTTATATATTATTTTTACTTGTGGCTTATACACTATTTTTTTCATTTTGCCACATAATGTTTTTTTGTGGCATAGAATCTTTTTTTTTTGTATAATTATTGGTGTATTGAATTGCCACAAAAAGAGAATATTATATTAAAAAAGTAGAATTTATTATATTACAACACTAAGTATTTGATTATTTAATAAATTAGTATTTTTACAAAAAAAATATTATATGATATAAAATCTTTATAGAATTGAATTCTTTATTTTTAGTGATGAAATTTTTTTAGTTATTTTTATATTATAATTATTTTTATAATTGCAAATAACTAATAATCACTATTCTAAAAATAAATGAATCAAATTCCAAAATTCTAAATGACTTTAAAGTAGAATTTAATATTTTAAACAAAGATACTAAATAAGTCGATTATCTATTAGAAAATTCCTTTGTTTACAATGTGTTATTTGAATAATTAAACATTGAAAATGGAATGAATTTAAATATAATTTCCCAAACAGGAATGTAGGTAAATAAAGATCTTAAATAAAATTACAGTTTCTTCATATTTTGAACTACAGTATTTCAAGTTTTATGCTAAAAATTTTTCGAACAATTTATTGCTCATATCTCATGTGGACTTATAAAATGTATTTATAAGATAAAATAAGAATATCATAAAATGACATGTGAAATTATATTAATATAATTTAAATTTATAATTTGATAAATATATAGGCAAAATATTAATAGAATTTCTTTCTCATAAAACCTGTGAAATACTGTAGTTGTTTTTAAGCTGTTCAGTATATATATTAATTATTATCTTCGGTATAGTATTTACTTTCAATGAATATTTAATTAAATTCTTTTTTAGGTTTAAAATAATACTACTCTCTCCCGAAATAAGTGTCCACTTTATATTTTTTGATAAAATTAAGGCGAGTGTTGATCATTTTAAGGCTTTAATTGTCCAATTAAATAGTCATTATGTTTTTAAATTCTATATAAGCTTTAATTTTGTATATATGATTTTATTTCATATTTAATTTAAAAAAAAACGTCTGAAACGGCACTTTTAATTTTCAGAATTAATCAAGATTTGACAAAAATTCAATAAATTAAATCATTTAATGATTTCATTGAAATAAAAAAAATTATACAGAACTTAATATAGTAAAATATTCTAATATCTAATGATTGTTCTCAATTAAAATAAAGCTATTTTAACAGTATAGATAAAAATTAGTTAAAAAAATAATAACTAAACATGACTTTATTAATTATCAAAAGTGGACACTTATTTCGGGTCGCTTTAAATTTCAAAAGTGGATATTTATTTCGGGACAGAGTAGTAAAGTATATGGAAAGATGAAATCATAAGTTTATATAAATTGATTAAATAAGATATTGAAGCTATAACCAGATTGAAAAATAAATTATATCTTCATCAAGTAAACAATCCGGAAATTTATATATTATATTTTTAAAATATTTACAATAAAAAAAGGAAATAGTTAAATTAATTTAATTATTTATATATTTATTTCTCAAATATAGTAGAGAACAAACAACAAACAAATACGCAATATGTTCTTCATAATCAAGATTAAATACAGAAAATTTTGATACAGAACCACTAGTACTAGAACCAAAAAACTGATTACAAGAAAGAGGAGGAGTACTTAGTGGAGATAACAAAGATAGAGAAAGATTAAATAATTTAATTTTCCTACCTCTAAAAGAATATAAAACGAATTTAGAATCCGAGAATAATTTACTTATCTTTGTTTTATTTGTATTATAATATTTTTGTATATAAAATTTTTCATACATCCTCCTTTCATCATTTTTGTCACTATTTAATGAAAATGTTGCTTTCTGTTCGTATAAGTTGGAATGTTCTATATACATTTTATTAGTACAAATTACAGCATTCTTAGGTTTACGATTATTGAAAATAATAAAATCACTTTCTTCAAACCAATTATTAAAAAATAAATTATTTACAGGTTTCTTAAATTCATATTTATCATGGTTTCTAACTTTCTTATTTAATTGTTGGTGTAATTTGTCGATATTTTCTTCTTCATTAATGCTTATTGTCTTGTCATTATATCTTATTAACATTATCTAATATTTAATTTGAGTTTTTTTTCATTGGATTTATATTTTTATTTTGTTTTCTATATTTGGATCTTTAAACAATTGTTTATTTTGTTAGTGTATTTTATTAAGAAATTGATTTCTTTTTTATTTGATTATTGTGTGTTTTAATTTTCTAATATTATACAATTAATAACCTTGGATTAATACATAATTAAGAGTATTTGATAAAGAAAATATAACATTTATAATATATAAAAAATTTCTACCTATTGTATAGATCAATTAAAAATAAACACATTTAAAATTTAAAAAATTTATTTTAAACCCTGATAAAATCATACAGTTTTATTTTTAATTAATTATTTCTGTTAATGATTTATTTTTTTATTGTTAGTGATAATAAATAGAAATTGATTTTCGGTTAAATAAACATATAAATATTATATAAAACATTGTATTCAGTTTATAAATATTTATATACAAAACATTATTGATTATATACGATCTTATCACTAATAAATATTTTATTGTTGTTTTATTAAATCATAATTTGCAGCTATAAGTTTATTTTACAAAAATATTAGAGATAATGTAAAATTTTTAATAACTCTTAAATTTTTTAAAAATATAATATAATTTAAATAAAAAAAATTGTTAAGTTTCAATTAAGATAATAATTAAATACAATATTATATTGTTCTAAATTTTTAACCCTTTTGCTGCGTCAGCTTTTTGTTTTTTTACACTCAAAATTAATTAAATTTTTTGAAACATTTATATAAAATTGATTAAAAAATTTGAAAAATTTACACAACATTAATTATGAAACGTTTCGTTTTAACAAAAAAAATTAATTATGAAACGATAATCTAGAAGGAGAATTATTTGGTGATCATATAATATTAGCCACATTTTTAATATTATAAGCATAAAAACATATTACATGTATAAATGATAAAAAGATATATAATATATATGCAATGTTTTTAAACAAAAGCTTATCTATTTATTAAAAACGCATTTTTATTTTATTGTTTCATTACGGATTTTCCCGTTTTTAGCAGTCTGAGAAAAGTTAAAATTTTACGGAAATTTTCGTTTTTAGCAGTCTGAGAAAAGTTAACATTTTACGGAAATTTCCGTTTTTAGCAGCGAAAGGGTTAATATTCTAATATATTGCAATTTATAATAAATCAATTTGTATTGAAAAGTGAATAGACGTTTTCATCAATAGAATTATACCTTTTTCATATGTAAAAAAATTTAATACCATTTTATTCAATATTTTTTTCAAAACCTAGCATCTACTCTTTGAGAAATATTTTACTTTGTTTTTAATTAATATTAATTATTTCTCTTAAACAATGATTTAATTTTTATTATTGGTGATAATAAATAGAAATTGATTTTCGGATAAATAAACATTATATAAAACAATTAAACATCGTATTCAGTTTACAAATATTTGTGTATAAAACAATAGAGTCTACTAATAACATTAGATATTGTGATTAGTAAATTTTATTGCCTATTTCTATGGTTGCTTAATCAGCAGGACTTAGTTAACTTTGAATTTTAGGTAATATGAAATATGTATCATAACTTTTGAATTTTAATATAAAATATAATACAGATAAAGACCAATAATATTACTGAGTATCATTTATTCACCAAATTTAAAATACTAATCAATTATTCTATAAGCTTAAGGATAAAAACCTTTTATTATATTTTAGAGACAAAAATTGCTTTATTAAAACTTCTTTGATCCTAAAATTCTATTTGGTTTATATATATATCAAGTGTATAATTTAATTTTCGTAAGTTAATGACTATTAATATTCATGGTCAAATCAGATACAAAATCTTTACCATCAAAAACAGATCATAATTTTTAGAAAGAAAATTGGATTTTAACCCAAGAAATAAAATGGTAAAAATTTATTTATTTGATGCTAAATATATGTTGTTGACTTTTAAATGATTTTATTTTAAATTGCAAAGCTTGATTCCTTTGTATTTTTAATATTTATACAAAATCAGTTATAAGTTCATTAACACTAGATTTATCGAATTTTTTTAACTTCTATTTATACCAAAAGCGGTCAATTTGACCTCTTAGATGTTTTAATAAAATCAAATATGAAATAAATGTAAAAGTTGTACTATATTGTATAAAAAAGCCTAGGAGACTCATATATGTTGTTTTATTAAAAAATTTAATGCCAAGGAGTTATATTAAAAAACTATTATTTAAAACTAGGGTCATTTTAACAAATCCCTCAAATTTTTGATTTTTAGATCCTTTGCATGTGAATTTTAAATAACTTGTTTTTGTATTTCTGCTTGATAAAATACAAAAATAGCAAAAAAAAGTAAACATTAGATTGTTTACAAATTATTTTATATGTGCATGAGTTTCGTTTTTTAGAAATAACAGGTAAATAATGTTTAAATGAATATAGGTCAAATTGACCGCTTTTGGTATAAATAGGTATTAAAAAATATACAGAAGAATGTAGATGCTTTGAAGAATAAATGAAAATTACGTTATATAGAATAATCAAAATTAATATTTTTCACGATTTTGGTTTTTTTTAAATATTAACTAGTTTTCGAGATATTTCAATTTTAAAGTCGAAAAAGGTCAAATTGACCGCCATGGTAAATTTAGTGTTAATAAACATTAGCAAAAGCCAAAAAAATAATAGATTATCAAAACCAACAAGACTATAACTATCTTACAAAAAGATCATTAAAATACAATTCAAACCTTTAATAATAAAAATTCCGAAAACTTCAAATCTAATAATACAATTTTTATTTATTATAAAATATCATTTTAAATTTTCATACCCAATCCATATTTTCAATTTTTTATATTGTCATTAGAGTTTGCTATATCATATTCAGGGTCAGGAAAATACGGTAAATCTTTAGCCGAGTCCCTACGACCATTAACATTTCTTACAGGAGAAATTCTAGTACCATTGTTGTTTATATCTACATCATTTGTATCTTCATAAAATTCTTTTAAAAGAGAATTAGTAGACAATATTTTAGATCTAAGGTTATTTGAAGATCTAGAACCATTATTAGAGTTGATACCACTGTCATATAATAATTTGGTATTAGATTTCTCTTCTCTAACTAATGACTCTGATTTCAAATGTTCTTTACCAGCTTTATTATCCATATTTTCAACAATGTCATTATTAGAAGCTATATTATCAGGACCAGGTAGATCTCTAGATGAATCTCTACTGTGGACATCAGTTATTTTTGTAGCCTCATTATGTACTGTGTCTCTTCTAATTAAGTTTGGATTACTTTCAGTGGGGATAGAATTTGATTTTATTGGTTTGGATTCTGTACTTGAGCTATCAGGATCGGGAAAATCAGGTAAATCTCTAGCTGAATCTCTACGATGGCTATTACTTATTTTTGAAGGTCTGTTATCTACTGTATTTCTTCGATTCGAAGGAGTATTAGTTTCTGTTGGTGATGGTTTAGATTTAGAATTTGTAGGATTGGGGTTTTGACTTTATGATTCAGTATCAGGAAAATCTGGTAAATCTTTAGCTGAATCCATACGATGTCTCTTAGCAGCTTTCTTGGTATCATCTTTCCTCTTATCTCTCACATTCTTAGGTATGCTAGTATTTAATGGTGATGTATAGTTTGGTTTTTCTGGTTGATTGTTTTGACTTGGATCATCAGGGTCAGTAAAATCAGGTAAATCTCTAGCAGAATCCATACGATGTCTTTTAGTGGCTTTCTGAGTATCATCTTTCCTCTTATCTCTCACATTCTTAGGCATGCTAGTATTTAATGGTGATGTAGAGTTTGGTTTCTCTGGTTGATTGTTTTGACTTGGATCATCAGGGTCAGTAAAATCAGGTAAATCTCTAGCAGAATCCATACGATGTCTTTTAGTGGCTTTCTGAGTATCATCTTTACTCGTATCTCTCATATTTTTAGGCATACTAGTATTTAATGGTGATGTAGAGTTTGATTTTTCTTGTTCATTATTTTGGCTCGGATCATCAGGATCAGGAAAATCAGGTAAATCTTTTGCTGAATCCATACGATGTTTTCTAGTGGATTTTTGGGTATTATACTGTTCTCTATTTCTTTTTATTATGAGCATATTGGGTTTAGTTTTATTACTATTCTCTTCTTGATCAGGAAAATCTGGCAGATCTTTTGCGGAATCCATACGATGTATTCTGGCTGATTTGGTAGTCTTATTCTGCGCTCTATCTCTTTTGATTATAACAATGTTGGATTTAGTTTTATTATTTCTCCCTTCATTATCCAAATTAGAATCAGGAAAATCAGGTAAATCTCTTGCTGAATCCATACGATGTTTTCGAGCTGATTTTGTGGTCTTATTCTCTGCTTTATCTCTTTTGCTTATATCAAAGTTAGTATTAGTTTTATTATTATCGAAATCTGAATCAGGAAAATCCGGTAAATCTCTTGCTGAATCCATACGATGTTTTCTGGCTGCTTTCCCTGTCTTATTTTGTGTATTATCTCTTTTGATTATAAAGATATTAGATTTGGTTTTATTATCGAAATCTGAATCAGGAAAATCAGGTAAATCTCTAGCCGAATCCATACGATGATTTAGTCTGGCATCAGAATCAGACTCTCTAACATTTGCATTATTAGTTGAACTATTTCTATTATTTTTTATTTGTATAGGGCTTATTATTATGGATCTTTTCCTCGGTTCTACAACTCCATTATCATTCCCATCCTCTTTGTTGTCGTTGCTATTCGATTCTGTTTCCCCATTATTATCATTATTATCATTATTATTATCATCTTTATCATCATCATTATTATTAGTATCAACCTCTTGTCTATTAGACTCAGTTTCATTTTCTTTATCATTAGATTCACCTAACTCTTCACTCCGATAATTAGAATTATTATCATTTTCTAATGATTTTGTCTCTGCCTCTTCTTCACTATCTGACTTTGTATCTGTATTTTCATCTTCTTCATTATCTGTATCTGAATCTTTACTCTCTGCTTTTTCATTATCATCATTATTATTTGCATCCTCTTCTTTATCTTCATCATTATTATCCTCATTTTCAATATCTTTTTGTTCTAAAGCTTTTTCTAAGCTTTGATCATCACCTATAAGATTTTTCAAATTGGTTCTGTCTTCATTATTGTTTTCTATTTGATTATCATCATCTTTTTCTACAAATTCGTATTCCATGAAAGGATCTTTATAGTCTAATTCCTCATCTTTTATATCAAAATCATCATCAAACTTTGTATTTCTATCATAATCGTAATCTATATCTTGATCTTTATAATCAACAATATCAGCATTGCTATTACTAACACTATTGGTCTCTCCTTCTTTAGTATTTTGTGATGCTGTATTACTTTCTTCGTAATCATTAGGTTTCATATTATTGAATTGTTCTCCGTATTCTGTTTTTGTATCATTATTATTATTATTAACATTATTTGTAAGTGTTGATGATGATTGATCTACAAATTTTTTGGGCCTCAAATTCCAATTCTGTGCACCCTGATTTGTACCCCAGTCCCATCCTTGATCTTCCTTGTTAAAT
Source organism: Bourletiella hortensis (assembly GCA_034694225.1). Classification (NCBI taxonomy): domain Eukaryota; kingdom Metazoa; phylum Arthropoda; class Collembola; order Symphypleona; family Bourletiellidae; genus Bourletiella; species Bourletiella hortensis. Next base: position 9,477 of record JAQFYD010001971.1, read on the forward strand.
ATTGAATCTTTATCCGAATTTTTGCCTGAATTTAATTCTATTTGTTTAGATGGTTGAATATTAAAGTTTCCTATTTGAGATTTCTTTTTTGGTCTATTTTTACTCTTTCTACTTTTCTTTTTGTTTGATTTAGATTTATTATTTTTATTTGTTCGATCAAATACGTTCTCTGATTGAGATTTAGAGTTTCTGCTAGGATTAGTAGGAAATTTAGCATCGAGTCTATCTCTACCCATATCATCATTATCAAGATTAATATCATTTATATTAGAAGTAGGATTAGTATTAGTAGATTTTTTATCTTTATTTAATCTTGTATTAGATTTATCAATATTATTATCAATTAGATTCTTGGAATTATCGGGTTTTTTATTATCTAAACCATCTTTGATATCATTATTATTAGTATTAGTATTGACGTTACTATTTGAATTGGCTGTATTAGTGTTGGTAGAATTTATAGGTGTTTCAATCTCTTTTTTATAAATAGCCTCATTAGGCCCTGGTATATCATCCAAATCCGTAATACCAATAATTTTCCTATTCTTGCCTTTATCTTTAGAACTATCTTTAGACTTATCTTTTGGCTTAACATTTAACTTATTTTTAATTTTAGATTTGCTTGGATTTGATGATTTAGAATTATCGTTTCTTTCTCTCTTATTTAGTATTTTTTGTGTTGATATTGGTGGGTTAAGTGAGAATGTTGTTGCTATGGTTATTAGTATTATTAAATTCATCAATATTGTTTTTTAATTATTTGTCTTTTATACACTTTATTTATACCCACACACATCTCATATTTTGTTGTATTTTTTCAATTGTGATTTTTGTATAATGATTAATTCTTTGGATGTCTCAACTTAATGATGTGGGATCTTTGGAGCCTGAACTTATTCTGTTTGTGTTTTTTTGTATTGTAGTGTACAAAATTTGATTTTATGGCGTTTTATGTGTGTAAACAATACACCAAAACCAAGCTGTAAATCAAAAAAATCGTAAATTTCTAAGTTCAAATCCAGGCATTACACTGAATTTTTAGCTATTCTTTGTTATATTGAACCTCAAAATATTTAGTATTGATGAAATCATTTATTTTATTTAGAGATTTGATACTCAAATTTTGAACCATCGATTTAAGCAACTTATAATAAAATATTAAAAAAAATTTGTTGAATTCAATATCTAACTACGAATTCAACCCCTATTTTTCATATTCGAAAGAAGAACTTTTTGTA